>PDNC01000097.1:0-100458 GCA_002572885.1 Blastomyces parvus
CCCCCCCCCCTCGCCAACCAGGAAAGCCTGCTGGAGCCATCCATATGATATATCCACCATCTCTCCACTTTCCCGGTTACAGACTGGATCCAAGGTGCATCATCCTGGCGGACCTCCAGGGCGTTATCCTAGCCGATTGGAGCTCGGAAAGGGGTGGGTGGGGAGCCCGTCAATTTCCAGCGACGAACATTATTGGTATTTCCAAGGACTGAGACTGTGAACTTGAGAGAAGAAGGGGGCTGTGCTGCTCCCCCTCGCCGAAACTTTGATCAGGCCTGTGTTCCAACCGCCAGTAGTGGGCTGCCAGCCCCTTGCTCCTACTGGCTGCATCTGCTCGGCCAGCGAGTGAGACCGCTTTCTTTGGCATAAAATTCTTCTTGTTGTCATGCCCCAAAATAGAAACAGAAATAAAACCGGACCCCGAAGCCAATTCAGTCCCGCCAAGCCCCTCGTCGGCACTTTAAAAGCTGTCAAATATTGCCCGTTTGGGCGTTGGTGGAATCGGCTCCTGCATAAAACATGATACTGTTCATGGCTTATCCGCCCTCTCTTGCTAGCTTTTCCTACATCCTCTGGCGCTGACAACTACAAAAGGCATGACGACTCCGGCCGAAGCGGAGGTATTTGATCAGGCATCAACATTTCAACGGGAGACTGCGGCGAAAAATCATCCAGAACATCAAAATGATTGACGGCTGCGGTCAATGTCGACGCTAAAACTGGTCTATGGGCTCTGTCACGATCTCACCCCCTACGTCCATGCGCATCATTCCGATTTGATTTTCTTCAGCTCCCTTGGTATGCACTGCACAGTACATCCATATCAACAACAGCGCATCACTTACGGAAATACTCGTGCCCCTCCAGCCACCCTCCATCAAGAAAACTCACTTTGTGGCTTTTTGATGTGAAAAAACTCTCATGGCTGTGCCAGAAATAGTATGGACATCGCTCGCTGCAAGGAGACAGGATAAACTTCAACGGATACACAGCATTGCGTCGCCGTTTCCAAAGCCCTCAGCTCATGGTCAAACAACGCTAAGAGCGAGCAAACCCAAAAATTCAAATTCACCACGGAGATGCATCATGCATCCTCTTCTCTCCCTGCCTGCTAGAAGATGCATGGACATGAGCAGGGGAAGTTTTGAGCAATTCAACCCAGAAACCCCGTCCACGAAACCCTCGTGCTCAGCCACAGCGAAACCGCCTCTAGGAGCAAGCCACGCGCCTTTCTTCGCTGTTATCTGATGATCTTCCGTACTCTTTTGTCTCAAAAGGTTAAATTTAGAGTTGTGATGATTAGAAACTCGCTAACCAATTTAGACAGCGAATCTTCGTTCATCTAGCGTGTATGGTTGTTTTTTAACAGTGTCTTTGAATGTCCATGCACAGAAGGATACCCAAAACTAACAGTAGATAGGACGAATTGAGAGGAAGGAAGTGACAGAGAAATTATGTCTTAACACCTTGCTCAATTAATTTGATTATCAGCAACCATAGAGGAAAGTCACCAGCAAAAAGTGTGATTCCCAGGTTTATTGAGTGACATTACATCTGATAGATTCGCTTTGCATTTGAGAGATTGAATTTTCTTATTTTCAATCAATTGATTCATGGAATGACAATTATTCTTTTTGATAGTTGTTTAAGTTTTTAATTTTATTACCTTTTGAATAGTAAGGCCTGTGTTTTGAAGCTCACATAAAAACGCCGCCCTCGCATCTTCAACTTCATTGCCTCAGGTTAATTCTTGGAATAATGAATGTATCCTACACAATAATCTAGATTTTCCGCTCTGTGATGATCTTGCCAGTCTGAGAATCTATTTTTACACTCCATTTCCCGATTGGGTTTCCCGCGGATCAAAGTTTCTCCGCTTTGATGAATAACTATCCCAAAAGCCAAAAAAAAAAAAGTCGAGGGGAAGTAATGGAAATGAAATTTGATATCCACGAGTAACAGCACCCTTCGAGATGAACCTATGATCTTTGTGTACTTTCCATCTCGATCAATAAATTTCGAGTAACGGCCAAAATTGCGCTTTTTCGCTTCCTCAGGGTCCCGTCTTGGGCGAAGCGCGCCCTTCTTCCGCCCAGCATGGCCGCCCCTCCTGAGCCGACCCAGAAGAAGTTGTTCGGCAGGGAGTTCTACAAGAGCCTGGGAAGCCCGAAAATGATCCTGGCTCCCATGGTGGATAGATCGGAATTTGTAAGTTGATCTGGGCATTTGTCTGTCAATATGCCAAACAGATATACATATATACATACATGTATAAATCTATGTATCTTTTTTTATCCCTGCATCTATCGCGAAGACCATAATAAGCTCATTGGATTTTATATTGGGACTATAGGCATGGCGCATGCTCACTCGATCCTTCATGGACTCCAATTCCCCTCACCCCCTTCTCGCCTACTCCCCTATGTTTCATGCGCGCCTCTTCAAGCAAAGCCCCGGTTATCGCCTCCAGCATTTCGAAGCGACTCGTCCAAAGCCACCAAGGCTACCTTGCACGGACGACGAGCAGCCACCACCGCCCGATAACATCCCACATCTAGACGGCAACCCTGCCCTCGACCGACCCCTCATAGTCCAATTCTGCGCCAACGACCCAGACGACCTCCTCCAAGCCGCCCGCGCCGTCGAACCCTTCTGCGACGCCGTCGACCTGAACCTTGGCTGCCCGCAGGGGATCGCCCGCAAGGGCCACTACGGCGCATTCCTCCAAGAGCACCCAGACTTGATCTACAAGCTCATAAACACACTGCACAGGGAGCTCTCGATCCCCGTCACGGCGAAGTTCCGCATCCAGGAGACCAAGGAGAAGACGCTGGAGTACGCGCGGATGATACTTTCCGCGGGGGCGAGCATCATTGCCGTCCACGGCCGGCGACGTGAGCAAAAGGGGCATAATACCGGCTTGGCGGATTGGTCGTATATTCGCTATTTGCGAGATAACCTACCACCCGATACGGTCATTTTCGCAAATGGGAATATTTTGAACCATGGCGATATTGAAAGATGTCTAGAGGCTACGGGGGCGGATGGGGTGATGAGTGCGGAGGGGAATTTGTGCGACCCGACGATATTCACCGCGCCGCCGGCAGGAAGCCCTAGCGGTGAGGAGGAGGGTGGTTGTTCTGGGTATTGGGTAGGGCGGGATGGGAAAGGGGGTTATCGTGTTGATTTTGTCTTGCGTCGGTACATGGATATTATCTACAGATATGTCCTTGAGGCTCCGCCGCCCGAGAGGAAGCCTCTGTATGTATCTTCTCCCACTACCACCTCCGCCAGTAACGACAACGCCATCAACAACACTATTACACACTCGGACTCCGCTCCTGCGGCCCTCCCCACCGAAGGAGCCGATGCCAAAGGGGAAAAGGACAAACGCGCAGATAACGACTCTGAACCCCCCAAAAAGAAACGCAGAAGAGACAAGGAAGACGCCAAACCCACCTCGCCCAACCTAGTTTCCATCCAGGGCCACCTCTTTCAGCTCCTCCGCCCCCTCGTCTCCAAACACACCCACATCCGCGACGCGCTCTCCAGATGCCGCGCGGGCCGGATGTCGGAGTTTGAAAACATCGTCTCACTCGTCGAGGGCGCCGTCCAGGCCGGATTGCAGGAGTACGCCGCGTTTCCGGAGCGCTTCGAAGCACAAGAGGGAGCAACAGAAGACGCAGAGAAAGACCAAAAAGGCCGTTCCGCCTCGAAAGCCACTGTGGCGCAATGCAAGCGGCCGTGGTGGGTATGTCAGCCGTACGTGCGGCCGCTGCCAGAGGAGGCGCTGCAGATCGGAGCGATGCAGCCTAAGAAGAGAGATATTCTTGCCAAAAAGAACGAAAGGGTAGCTGGAAAGGTGGTGGAGGCCGAGGGCGATGCTGTCGATGGTGATAACGGAGTTGCGGTGAATACGCCGGATGGGGCGTTGAGTGGGTCTGATAAGGAGAATTGCACCCGCACGCCGGCTGGGGGGGATAAGCTGGTCAGTGGCTGAGTTTTGTGGGCCACAACAGACCAGAAGACGAGACCGGATGGGTGTTCAGGCGCAGTTTACCGTTCCTGGCCCTTGCGCCTGTTGTGATATATTTCATCCCGTCGGGTCCGGGTGGGTGGTCAGGCCGCTGAGCTGTTTGGCTCGAACATTATGTACCCACAGACCGGTCTCTACTCCCCGCGTGTTTCACGCTGATACCAACCCACGTACCTATTATTTGCGAGAACATGCCCAGCCCAGTGGAACCTGGCTGTTTTGCAGTTATGGCCATTTTGCCCTTCCTCAGGGCAAAGGAAGATGAAAAACCCACCCCGAAATACGTCCGACGGACACGGAATATTCGCAACCTACCCAGGCGCAGTCGCTAGATACATCAGCACATAGCCCGCCCTTGGAATATTTTATACTTGATCGACAAACAACATGTCAACATACCGATACCATTATAGACGGGGTTAATTGTTTTTGACTTTCCACACCATCCAGCGGGCGTTTGGATAGAAAAAAAAAGAGCTTAGATATTTTCTTTTTCTCATACCACACAGTCGACCGCGCAGGCGAATCGCTATGCATTATGTCTTATGTTTTGTTTGTATTAAGTTTGTATATGGGCAAGTGCTGTCCAATATATACCCAAATGAAGCGCCATACTCATCTCCCCGTTGATATATGGATGGATTAGAAGCTACTGCATAGGCCGTTCGATAATGGCGGTTGATTTTATTTAAATTCAGAACACTACTGACAATAGTACATACACCCTTTCATGCACGCAAATATTGAGGAGATGTATCTCATCTTCTTACTCATGTAGAGACGGTGGTGATGCACCTGTTTGAAATCCCTTTTCTTTTCCCTTCTTCTAATACAAATCCAGTCAGTTGATTACCTTTCAATCTGATCTAAAGTCACTCTATGCAATGAACTTCAGGAATCTGCTTGTGCATTTCACAATGTGCATTTCTTCATTGAGTGTTCTTCTCAACACTTCCAGGCTGATTCCTTCTCATTTTCTGATTTCTTATATTTCTCTCCACCAGCACCTTCCTGCACTATTCCATATATCATGAAGGAATAATATCATCATCATCATCATCATCACTCTGGATGTCTTTGTGTTCTTCAGTGAATGGCTGTGCAGGTCTCTCAGACAACTGTTGCACACAACAAGTCAGAGCTCATCATAACAATTCTCAGAAGAACACATTCATTCTCAATCCTCTTTTGTTTTCTGCTGCAGTAAACAAAAATTTGGTTCTTTCATCAACTACTGCTGCAGTTCAGCAGCTCACACTGTTCACTAGTCTACAAAATACAAAAAAATCTTTGTCACTAATCTCAGCATGGCATCACCAACCCGCTCGCATGTAGGCTATCTCTCAGACCCAACTCCCATAGAAAAAGTTCCAACACTGGCCTCCTTCAATTCCTCTATCCAAAGCAATCCAGTCAACCCCAACCAGCACGTCTCCACAAAGCCCAGTCGCCGGCTGCGCAAGGGGCCTGGCAAAGCCCACGATAGCAACAACAGCATCACCAAGGAGCTGACTCGCGGGACTCCTACTGACGGGCATCCAACCCGGCCCCTGAGCAAGTCCCCCAACCGGCTCGACCTCGCGAAGAAGAGAAGCCAGTACTTCAACGAAGTGTTCACTTCCAGAGAGCCGTATCATACCCCTAGACACCGCATCAATCAGGACTCTGTTGTTGTCGTTGAGATTAAGACGAATGTCGTTGTAAGATATATAAACCCCTTTTGCTTGGATACCTGTGTATATATATATATATAAAGAACGACAAGCTAATCAACGACATCCAAACCAAATACAGCTGGAAAATGACTTTCAGAACCTATCAGAACTCTCCTTCAACCTCGCCCTGATCTTCCAGCGCCCAGAGGCTTCAATTCTCCTTTACGTCGAGCACAACTGCTGCCTGATGCTTGCCAGCACCTACGAGCCCGCCTACCTGGTCACGGTCTCCGCGTTACCATGCTCAATCGCACCCATAACCAACCTGCGCCACACCGTCCTAATCCAAGCCGCCATCTTCGACATCTTCGACATCCCTGGCAACCGCGGCGTGATCAAATTCGAATCCATGGCGGAAGAAAACCTCGCCACAAACGGCTCTACCATTCGCGACGAGATTGACCAGCTCGAACGCACCTCGAACGACGAGCATAGCATCTTCAAGAGCCTCTCGCACACCGTTAGCCGCAAGATGAAATCGAACACGTCGAACGGCAATAATAGCATTGCCAGGCCTGCTACTCCTGTTCATGGTTTGCAGAGCTTGGATAATAGCAATTACAATAGTAATACCACTAATAATGGCGAAAGCGGTTTGCCATTCGCCACTGCTGTCGAACATGAAGGGGAGGAAGAACTCGTTTCTCCCAGGCGGGAGGGGCTCAGGGGCAGGGACCGCGTCATTAAGAAGTGTCAGAGCATCAAGCAACTTTTCTTCCGTTGAGAATGAATTTTTTTTTTCTGAAATGTGTATTCTTCTCTCTTTTTTCGTCTGAAGAAACATGTCTGGCTGCGCTGGGGTTTATCGATTCACTACAGCCATATCCTCCTTCTTCTTCTTCTTCTTCTTCTTTTTTAATTCCCCCTAGTCATGTATTTGATAAAGTCCATTCTAAAGACTGTTGAGTTAGCTAAATAGTGTTCTTCGCGATGTATGTATCTATATCCGTGGAAAGGAAATGGAGTTGGCAAATCACCCTTGTTTTGCCCCTTTCTGTTACAGAATGTTTTGATCAGCTCGGATTTCCACATGGAAGTATGAGATATCTGCTCCAATATTTTGCATGTTTGTAAACAAGATGAATATATTTTATTATCATAAGCACATGTGCATTGTATATGCATGCTGATGATGTGCTTTCTCCTGGATTTCATCCAATGAACAATGGTGATAAACACGAAGCGGGTCTACGAGTTAAGGAGATCGACTAATTACTGGTTAGTTACTCGAATGATGACTCGAATAATTTTTTGGTTTTTTGTCTGAAATTCAAATCTCACAATGCCATGAAATCGTTTCGGTGATTCGTATAACTAATTGAATTTATTTCTATTCATATAACTGGTAGCTCTCTCTTTGATCTTCACTGAGTCAAATCTCAGCTGTATGGTACGAAGGAAATGCATGACTCAAACTCTTCACCCTAATACTAACTTGTCGACTTTTCTTTTCGTCCCTCCAGCTAAACACGGATATATAAACAGCGCGATATTTACGTTGTTGCTCTCCTCCTCCCCATCATCATTTCATCTCTTGACACATCACTTTCTTTCGTCGTTTGTGACATCAGGAGAAAACGTGGGCACTCAAAACCAACCGAACCGAACACAGCGTTGTTCAATTACATACTGCATGATAATAAACGATGAGTATCATCACTGAAATCGAGGGTGATCTTTTCGATGCGCCGGAGGGCACGGCTTTGATCCGTACGTTTTACCATTTAAGATAATCTATCGTCTCCTTATTCTATTGCACGGATGGCTTGCGTTTTTGCGTTTCCGCTATCAATTATTTCCCCCTACTGACTCGCTCTGCCCACGGAATAGATGCATGTAACTGTCAGGGGTCATGGGGAAAGGGAATCGCGAAGGCTTTTAAGGAGAAAGTACGCATAAGTTTACTCGAACGGAAGAGTTTGATAATTCTACATGTACAATAACTACATACATAACTTTGTTGACAAATGCCCCCACAGTATCCAGCCGCCTACCAGATCTTCCGCGCCCACTGTCAACAATATCTCTCCCATCCGCAAACACAAACACATCCACGCCCGCACCCACGCGCTCTCAAGCTGCCAGAGGGCACGGCGCTGATCATCCCACCGCAGCCAGCGGACTATCAGCCACAGCCCCAAACAGGAGCTGCAGGAGCTGCGGGAACAGCAGCACAGCCACAACCAGCACCACTATCAAATCGTGGCCGCGGACGAGGTCGCGGTCGCGGCACGGCACTCAACGGCCCCAGGGGAGCCGGTGCGACATTATCGAGGGCAGCGGGGAGGAAGCATTGGATCATTTGTCTATTCACCTCATGGCATTACGGCCCGCGGAACCGGAGCCCACCTGAGGTCATTCTTGAGAATACGAGACTGGCTGTGGCGGATTTGAAAAGGCAGATTGCTGCTGCTGCTCCTCCTCCCCCTCCTCCTTCTGCTATGACAGCGCCTGCACCGACTGCGACTGCGGCTGGGGGTGATGGAGCGGAGCAACCGGGGGAGTTGTGGGGATGTCAATTTAATGCGGGACTCTTTGGGGTGCGCTGGGAGCGTACGAGGGAGGTTTTGGATGAAGCCGGATTGGCAATGACCATTGTTAGGCCGCCGGGAGAGTAAAAATCAGCAAAATCAGGGATACTTTTACCTGGCAGTCTGCGCTGTGTTTAGAACGGATATGAAATACGACCACCGGAGCTGGTCTTCCTTCCACTGATGTAGTTCACGGGGCATGCATGTGCAGTACAGTTAATATTCCTCATAGCTACTGTTGCCCTGTAATATTTACTCACGGATGTTGCAGAGGAAGAATTAAAGCTAGAAATTAAAAAAGGAGTTGGATATATGAATGTCACGTGGGCTCGTTTCCCCGAGACGCGACAAGCGCGTCGTCCTTGCAATCTCCAGATACAGAGCTCAAACGATGACAGAGCATAATGGCATTTGGATGCAGCCGCTGAGAGACATGATTGTATAGAAAGACCCTCATCCAAAATACACCAATGGACCCTCCCACAACCCTACCAAAACGGAAACGCCCTCCGTTCAATCCTCCCCGCCCTCGAACAGCGGGCGGAATAACGAAACCCTCATCGGCGTCAACAAAGTCAAAACCAAAACCCAAGTCCACATCCCGGACAACAACGCGAAAAGCCGCCCCTGCCTCATCCACCATATCCCGTCGAAAATCTTCAACAGTTGACAATAACAACAATAATGACGATGACATCCGCGTCTCACGCACACCATCCCGAACCCCGTCAAACCATGGCTCCCCCACATCCGCACCCGTCACAGCATCATCAGATAACGAATCCCACTCCCGCTCCCGCTCCCCTTCCGGCGAACCAGACTACATCCTCGCTGAAATCACCGAGCCCGAGCCCGTAGACCCACGCGCAGTGCTCGAATCCTCCGACCCAAAGATCCCGCCCAAACTTCTCACCACGCTCCTGCACCGGCACTTCCAGGACGACAAGACGAAGATCGCCAAGGATGCCGGGCGGGCGGTGGCCAAGTATGTGGATATCTTTGTGCGGGAGGCGTTGGCGCGGGCGGCGTATGAGAGGACGGAAGGGGAGAGTAGTAAATCTGGTAGTCGGGATGCGAGCGGGAGGGGGCGGGCGAAGGTTGATAGTTATTTGGAGGTATGCATTTTTCCCATAAAATTCCCCTTTCCCTTCTTTTTGCCTTCTCTAATTTACGGGGTTTAATGATTTTTTTGGGGGGGCCCGATTTTAGGTTGAAGATTTGGAGAAATTGGCGCCGCAGATGGTGCTGGATTTTTGATGGGGTTGGAATTCTACAGATGGGAGTTTTTATATCAAACGTTGGGATTACGGAGCGTACATATTGCTAAGCAGTTGTTTTCGGGTGGGATTTTGATTACACGGCGTAGAGGGGTGGAGTTTTGCGCTCAATTGCAATTATCAACTGTTCACCTGCATCCCGGATAAGGGAGGATATGGACTCTGGCCTACACGGAGGATTTACGGGGGGCCGGTCAACTGCAAACGAATTCACAACTGACCGGGAAAGAATACGAATATGATGAAGACACAATAATTCATTAGATTAATTCAACAAACCGCAATTGTTGCTGGTAGATGCCTGTCAGTCACGGATATACTGAGGCTGTGGACGGTAATGATATCAGCCCAACCGTTTAATAACATTAGCGCTGGCGGACAAATGACAATACGTTGTCCAAAAAGGCCAGCACGACAACATTTACCAAAAACCAGATATGTCGAGGCTGATCAAATCTGAGGCTTGAGAAACTTCTTTCTCAGCCGCCGCAGAGACAGGAGGCGGCTCGAACCTCAAACATGCGATGCGACACTCTTCAAACTCTTCCACGCTTCACAATCACCACCTCATTCATGCATGGAACAGCAAACGCCCCCGGCCGCAATGACATCTTGCTAGCCACCCGTTCCGAAAGATAGGGTAGAGCCCTCATGCTAGGGCTGCCTTCGCCCTCCCAGGCCGTCTATCTCATGGCCGTGGGCCAGGCCACCAATCTCAATGATGCCAAAACTACATTAGATATCAAGAGAATTCTATTTCTTGGAGATTTCGCTTTCTTGCAACACTGTCACAGGGTGATATTATCTGTTAATGTACTTCGGGCATAGCAGTTCATCATTTAACTCCATTTCTATCCCAGAAACTACCAAACCGTTACCTCCCTTCTCAGGACACAACGGGCGCAATGCTTGCGACAACAACTGCGTCTGATATCTGGCCCTCTAAACCCGAAAGGCAACATGATTCTCCCTCTGCATCCCTTTTGGGGCATATCCATTCCTATTGGAAACATTTTCAGGGCCACGATGCTGCCATTCCTGATACCATCGGGGGAACCTGCGACGCCGCAAGTCCCGTTCCAGATGCACCCCCTAGTTTCCGCAGAGCAGAGCATTCATTTAAGACTCGAATCATCAATATTCTCAATGCGTCTTAAGTCTATACTTTTCCACTTGTTTCTGTACTTCCGTCTTCCCTTCCTTTTTCTTTCATCAGTCTCTGTGAGAAATCGGCTCTCTTTCCTTCAGGCTTTCCCTCCGTTCTTCTTTTCATATATATACATTTGCTATTTATATTCCTTTGTACGAATATATTTCACTCGTTCACTTCGATAGGAATAAAGCGCTAGCCGCTTGTATTTATATTATCTCCCCCTTTTTTTGTTTGTTTTTTAATTCCTCTCGCTTCTCCATACCTTCGTTTCTTCACATGCGATATTGGCCACCGCCCACCCTTCCACAGACGGAGATTACAAACCACCAAACCCACGTCTCTCAAAATGCTGTTCAGGGGAGTATTGGCATCGATCGCGCTTTTGGCCACAGGAATACACGCGCAAATCGAAGAGGATGTCATCGCTGGGTGGGCGCCGGTGAAACGACAGTCCCCGGAAGGCATGGTTATGGTTCATGCTGTGCAAGTTGGCAATTCGGAAGGAAGCCAGAGGTTTTATCCGGACTCTCTCACAGTTGAACCTGGCTCAATGGTTCAGTTTCAATTCCATCCAGCGGTGAGATAAAAAGCAAATCTGACGAAATATCCTTTCTGGAGGAGAAGGCAGGCTTCTAATGGCAGTCGTATATAGAACCACTCCGTTGCACAGTCCACATTTGAAGATCCCTGTTCGCCCATGAGCGATGGAACTGGGATTCGATCGGGATTCCTAGCTGTATCGGCTGATGCTGCGGATATGCCCGTGTTCACGGTTATGATCAACGACACCAATCCCGTGTGGTTGTTCTGCGGCCAGAATAATCACTGCCAGAATGGCATGGTCATGGTTATCAATCCGTAAGCCACGTCACCTTCTCTCTCGTTCTTACAAGTTCTTCCATCATCTGAACGCTGGGACTGAACTCACGGCCGTCAATATTCTAACACATCTTTATATCCTTCCAGTCCCGAAGCGCCAGATAGAAGCATCGAAGCATTCCGATCCCTTGCTATGAGCGGAGAAGGGGGTTCTGGGGGTGACGGCGGCGGGATTGGCGGCATCGGCAACGGCCCAATAGCCCTCCCGACCGGCGGCGCATTCCCAACTCCTAGCGGCGGCAATGGTGGCGGAGTAGCACTCCCCTCTGGTGGATCAGTTCCATCTACCGTTGCTGCGGGCACCGCGACACCAACGCGAGGGAATGATCCGTTTTCAGCGACCATCAACGCAGCACCCAGGCCGATTTCTCATGTTGCTGGCCTCTCCGGGCTGTTAATTGCTTCATTTGCCATTTTTGGGTTGTAAATGGACAGATAAAGGATGTATATGAAATTGATTGATGTTGTTGTTGATGAAGAGGCGGGTTGAGGAGGTGTGTCAAAATGGAAAGTTACCCTCCCTCTCATTTGTTCTCCTGTGATTCGTCCCAGTTTTTCTGTCCTAATCTTGCTTCCCTTATATTTTGTTGATCCAAGGTGTATGTCTATTACTTTCCCCCTATTTCATGAATTTGTTTATTGTATATAACCCCTGCTGGCTGGTCTGCAAATGGCTCCGTTGTCTTTTCCGTCTCTTCTGGTGTAAAGTATGGATGTGGATGTGGCGACACTCGCGGTTGCAGAATGAAACAAATCGCGAGATAAAACGTCCGCTTGTTATACTCTTAAGACATTGTGAATAAGTCTCCCAGCTCAATCTTGAAATAGCTTGATACATGGAATAGATGAATCTTAGGATGCCTCTCTGCTAGTTTGGATATGAGTGTTTCGGCAGTGTTTGATCTAAAGGGGTCAATTTAGAGTTAGGCTTGGCAAAAAAGCCGAGCCGATTCTTCGAGTTCTTGGCAAACGCGACACGCGAAAGGTCAACCCCTCACGCAGTGACATTATTATTGTCCGTATGCGAATATCAACTCCAAGCAGGATATTTTGCATGGAATGCGCATTGCCCAGGGAAGTCATATAGACGCACAAATATAAACATGCCAGTCTCACGATCTACTATTCCCCAGCAATGAATGACACTACAACCGCCCTGCTCACAGAGCACTTCAGCTACACCCCGCTCGTAAGTTCTCCACAAATCCATTCCCAGCTGCTTGTGCAGGAGGATACTTATCCATATGTTTATCTAGTCCCTAATAGACGACGTAATAAACTCCATAAACAACCTGGTCTACCAAGCTATCTCTAGTCTCGAAGACGGCCTCTTGAACGCGCCACCAGAGCGGCTGGGCTTCTCTCACGCCCCCGATACCATCCCGGATACAGACGACGATGGGAACATCCAGTACCCGGAAGCGCGACTGGAGATAGAGAATGGACTACATCAATTGGAAACACTACTGGAGGCGACGGTTGATAAGGCTTTTGACAAGTTTGAGATCTACGTGTTGAGGAATATCCTGACAGTACCGGAAGATCTGCTTGGATGGGTACGGTTGAAACACTACGAGGTGAGGGCAATCTCTCGAACAAACAATTTCTTAGAATACTCTTTCTAAGTAACCCTTGCGTCTTCGTTTGTATATTAGAAACTCTCCCTCGGCCCCGGTTCTCCCAACGCCCCAACTCTAGAATCAATCACCCTCCAACGCCAAAAATTGCGCGAAACTAGAAAGCTCCAGCGCGCACTACGACAAGAATCTGACCGCAATGATGCAGTAATCGCTCAACTGCGCTCAATTCTTTTTAAAGACACTCATCATCCACACTCCGCAGACGAGAAAGATGCAACAGCATTAGCCACCCACTCCCACAATGCACACTCAACCACAACCGCAGACGCCCCGGACCTTTCCTTCCTTCTCACCGACCCTATTGCCCGCCGCCTTCGCATCGGCGATGCCGCAGACCCATCCCGCAACCCCATAACAACAAACACTACATTTATACTCTCCCAGCTCCATGCGCTCCGCTCGATGGTGGCCCAGTTGCGACCGAAGTTGACCGCCTTGCCCAACTCCGCAGATGACATGGAGCTAGATCCCAGGCGTGAGGAGAGGAGGGCGTATATTGAGAGTCGGACACGGATGCATCTAGTGAGGAACGGGGAGCTAGGCCGGGCGGGGGAGGGGCATGGGGTTGTGGTGGCGGGACGGAGGGTTGAGGGGGAGGAGGTGCGGGCGCTAGAAGGGGTGGTGGGGATGTTAGGGGATGACTGAATTTTGCGATCTGTTTCGCCGTGTTTTTCGGTTCTCTTTTTTTGCTTTACTTGTTTGGCGTTTGGTGGATAGGGTCGCGGACTTCCTACCGGCGCAATAATCGTTTCATCTCATTTTTATTTCCCCTCCATCCGTTGAACATTGGTCTGCGTGATTTTTCCGGAGTGGATGGTGAATGGGCACACCAGGGGAACCGGAGGGTTAACGGGCAATTGACTACATGCATATTATGTTTATCCACGAATTAGAATACCTTATTGGTTGGTTGGAATCAGCTCTACTATTGAAGACAAATGTCCGGAGCCTCCACTACTCTTCGCAGCTGAGAATATTAACTCTATATCTATCTGAATTGGTCTAGTGAAATTTTCTTTTCTCTAATATTTCATTGCCCTGGATGGGTTGGCTGTTTCGAAGCTATTCTAACACCAAACTCCCTGTTCAACTTGGATGTTTGAAGCAGCATAACAAGCTGGACAGACTAGCCATGTACACATTCCTCGACACTAATTACTCCTGAAGACAAGGAAGAAGTCAGATTTAGTCGCCCGGCTGGCATTGATCCACCAGACATGACGATTTTGATATCAAAGTTTATTTTTAGATCTGAACTCCGGGCGCTAACCCAAACACGGCTAGAACATCCCCACACCGCACCCAAACTCTCCGTCCAACTCTAATTCAGCCTCACCCAATCACGTCGGCGTTCCTGGCGCTGGTGCTGCTGCTTGTTGTTTCTTCATGCAAACTCGCTGGGATTCTGCACTCATGGCGCCAAACGCTGTAGGCGAATCAGCTGCATATCAAGCCCTCCACCCACCATGAACTGCAAAATTCTAGGGGTAACTGGTAACCCTTGATTTGTTGTTTGATTGGATATGGATGTGTCATTGTGTTGTCGCGCATGTGTCTGTGTGCCGCTCTGACATAAATCCCTTCCCCCCCGCCGTTCCAGACCAAGTTCCGCAGCCGCCCGGCGTTTGCAGAGAATGTGCAGTGAATAATCATGCAGCCTTGTTATGCGCTGATCGACAGTTTGCGAGGACCAATCGTTGATCTGAGATGGAAAGTGTTCCTGTGATATGTTGGGTGGAGGGACAGGGTATATATGTTCCCCCCATGTCGTTCCTACTTGTCCCACACAGGGTGCATTTACTGTCTTTGCCCCTCTGCCAGTAGATCTGATGGGGAATGCAGCAGCAGATTGAAGAATAAAAACATATTGTCGCCCTCTTCCCATCTTGTGATTTCCCAATATTTCTCTATTCCTTCAAACTTCCCGTTTCTTGCTTTGTTTTCGTTGGTTGTTTTGTTTCTACCTTCATTCATCCTGTCGGCAGCTGTGCTTGTCTAGGCTGTGCCTTGTCTGTTTCTTTGATCTCTTCGTTCATTAATCTATCTAGCCATAGATTTATCTCCCCCTCCAGTATTCTTCATAATAAAGCTTTCATTTACACCGATCTACGCTTTCCTTGGGCGGTGTGATGGTTGATAACTGAATCGAGAACTCATCTCAACTCAGTGCATCACGCCCTTCATTCTATACATCTCTCTCTCTCTCTCTATCGAGGCAGGGTGTGAACCATTTACCGCCTCCATTCCACTCATTTCATCGCCGTCAATCAAAAATGACGCCTCCACTATCGCTCGTGAATTCCCATAACGGCTCTCACGCCACAACCCTAGCCGCCTCCGACGAAAATGAATCCGCCTATCTGCGCCGCACCAAAATCTTCCATTGGGTCCGCATCTCCATCTCCGGCCTCATCTTCGCCATTGCCGTCGCTGTCATCGGCTGCGAAGTCCGCTCCCTCCGTTTCTACCAGCAAACGAACCCGTTCAAGGACTGGGGGCTCGTCCTGTGGCCTGAGAAGCTTGACCTGCGTCCCACCACGGCCCTGATTGCCTGCGGAAGCATCATTGCCTTCCTTACCTTGTCCTATCTCATTTTTTCTTTCCTCCCATCTGTACGTAAAAACCCCTCCTTTCCCCCATCTATTCGCATATATATTATATATATATAGACACCAACTAACACAAAACAATCAACCCACTTAGCCGCACGCCCGCATAGTCCTCTTAAACTCCTTTATAACCATAGTCGCCGTCAGCGGCCTCATCGCCGCCATTACTGCCATTGCCTTCACCACCACCGTCACCGACCCTCGAGTGAACAAGGGTGACAGCGTCGGCGAAACCATCCGCACTTGGACGTGCAAATGGGGGTATGCGGAAGGGCTTGACGAGGATGGTAAACCCGTCGACGCCACGGATGAATTTGGCAGATTGTGCCGGGAGACGCATGCGTCGTTTGCGCTTATGTGCGTGCTGATTGTGCTTGAAGCTATATTGGGGGTAGCGGCGTTGTTGGGGTGGTGGATGGAGTTTGGGATGGAGAGGAAGAGGGGAGTTGTGGTTGGGGTTGAGGCTGGGATGATGGGGGCGGGCAAGCGGAGTAAGCATGAGGATGAGAAGGATTCCTTGTTCTAAGGGGGCGGTAGGGATGGGGTGACTTCTGATAAGGTGTGCTGGTTTTGGGTATTGGAGGAATGCTTATCCTGGCCTGGTGCCTGCTCTCAGCGTGGTAATATTCCTGTTTTTTTTTCCCTTTGTGAGCTTCTGGTTGGGTGGAGTTTGTTTTGGCTTATGATCGTGTTTTATGTAACTATGGCTAGCTTTATGGCTTCCTTTTGTTCTTTTTCCCCTTGCTTTACTAGCTCTGTATGTGCCTTATATTTCACCATTTCTGTGTAGGAATGCGGACATCTATGGTCGGAGTAATCTCATTGGATTTCATAGTATTCTCCCGTTTTGTTCATTTATATCAATCCCCCTTTGACATATCAGGTTGTTTTATGGAGCTTGGAGTAAGCGGAACGGAACAACATTGATCCTGCAAGGAAGTCACGTGCATCGAGCGGCGAGTCGCGACTTCGGCTTCAGCTTCAGCAAACTGTTGGAGGCTATATATACACAGATTCTTCGTCCCAAGCTTTCTTCTCTTAGATTTTAATACTTTGGGCGCATTCACTTTTTGCCTAGGATTTAAATATCTGATTATTTCCCAGTTCGATCGAACACACAACCGTAGCATCGTTCTACAAATAAATTCGCTCCAGTCGCCTAGTCGATATGACAGAGGGAATATAACCACAACATACAGAGCTATCCTGTAGTAGCCTGCTTTGCGAAAACTTCAGAGTACAGAATATGGCTCCGCAAGCGTTACCAGCCGATTCCAACGACGGCGTGCCGAAGGCGACACACCCAGCCGAGCCGGAACACATTCCTCGCACGCCAATAGGAGATAACGACCAGGACCAAGAAGAAGATTATAACTCTGAAGAGGATTCCGATTTTGATGTAAGCGCGCCCGCTGAAGAGGATGTGGAGGTGGAGGAGGACGAGGAGGACGTCGATAGTATAGTTGCGGATGGCGGTCGACCTAGTAAACGGATAAAGTTATCGCCCGATCCTGACGACGGAGATGTTATCATGGATGCTGGGTTTGATTCTGGTGATGAGGCCACGATAAAGATTGGGAAGGCAAAAATGGAGAAGGCGAGGAGGAAGAAAGAAGGCGGGAAAAAAGAGAAGGCGAAAAAAGGCGAGAAGAAGTCTAGCGATGATGAAGAGGGTGGTGATTTTGAGATTGACGATGATGATGATGTTGGGGGCGAGGGTGGGTTCGTGAGGACGAGAGGGATGAGGATGCGGATGTACGTGTTTGCTTTATGTTCCCAGACAATATTTGCATGAGTGTTTACTGATTATATTTTGATACAGGCAAGAGGAACAGCGACCTTTAGCAAAGGCTGACGATGCCACGGTGGATGTGGATGCGCTGTGGGAAAAAATGAAAGCGGTTGGGCCGAGCTCAGTACCCCCGAAGTCTGGTGTTCCGGCTTCAGAGGAAGGCATACAGAAGGATGGAACTACAGTTAATGATTCCTCTCATGAGACAGCCCAGTTACTTCCAGACGAGGAAACCATTACCATAAAACGAGTCTACAAGTTCGCGGGGGAGGTTATAACCGAAGAGAAAACCGTCCCGAAGCACTCCGCCGAGGCGAAGCTATATCTCGCATCTGCAGCAGAGAAGAAGAAAAAGAAAGGTTCGAGCGATACGAAAGAGGGTGACGAGCCCAACGACACTTCCGATGCTGCTCGTATTGCGCTGCGAAAGCCGCTACGTAGATATTCCCGCTTCGATCCAAACCCACCTGACATGATTAAGAAGAGCTGGGAAAAGAAAGTCGCTCTCACCGGTGGTGCGGGAGCAACTGAACGGCCCGGTGGGCCTAAACTAAATACAGTCATGAAGTCTAAACTGGACTGGGCTGAATATGTCGATCGGGAAGGCATCAAAGATGATCTCGACGTGCATAGTAAAGCTAAAGAGGGCTACTTGGGCCGGATGGACTTCTTAAATCGGGTCGATGCGAAGAGAGAGGAGGAACGACGCAATGCGAGATTGAAGAACTTATAACTTCGCAAAATCAACTACCCTATGTTTACATGTCACCGGTGCATTCGACTGAAAGAATGATCTTTCATGCGACATAGTAAATGAAAGTTCATGAGGTTCTTCCGTTCTTCCGCCAACAACCATCATTGCTGTTATCTACATTATGTTTCCGTTTCGGAAGACTGCTTCTGTCCAGAGACACTAGCTTTCCAACTCATTTCAAAGTATTCCCCGGCAGTAATCGGCTCATAGAGCCTTTTAGCCTGAGGCGCAGCACCTTGTTGGCCCTGGACCCATTCTTTCCATTCCGATCCCAGAGGCAGGACATCCACGGTATACTCTGGGTTCCCGTTGTTGAAAAACGCGATGCTATATCTATCCACTCCCGGTGGTGGTGCAACCACCATATGCTTGGCAGATGTGTACACACCATTGGTGAAGCGGGAAAGGAGGTCGCCGCAGTTGACAACGAAGGCGCCTGGCGTCGGCGGCACAGGGACGTATGTCTGTGTTTTTAAATCGAGAACTTGAAGCCCGCCAACGTTGTCTTGTAGGAGGACGGTGAGGAGGCCCCAGTCGGAGTGGAGGCTGGTACCAATGTAATCATGCTTGCCTTTTCCGATTTCCTCAACTTCGTCACGTTCCGGCGTTTTATAATGGATCAAACGGCAGAGGGACTCCTGTCGGTGAAAGTACCCTTCGAAGTAAGACGGCTCCAATCCTAATCCTTCTGCGATTAGCCCACTTAATTTCCTCCCCTGCTCGCCCACAGTCCGGAAATACTCCGTCAGTGTCTCGCGGAAACCGACCAGGCCGTTTTCCGCCGTTTCCTCCGGCCAAATGTTCTCTCCAACCCCATCGTCGATGAAACTTCGCCCGACGATGTAGCCCTCGTTTAAATCGCGGTTGGCCCCGTTTTCCAGCCATGAATACATCTGGAATGGCTCATAGCCACCAAGCATTTGTTCATTGCTTTTCAAGGAAAGCTTGACCGGCTCTGGAAGGGCAAAGATTGTTTGCATCAGCTTCATGAGGCGGTGACCGAGGGACGGGGGCACATCAGAATCGGTAATCTGGAAGAAGCCGTGGTTGAGACATGCCGATCTGATTGCGGAGATGACAACTTCTCTGTCTTGTTTGAGGGAGATGGTGGGGATGCTTTCCGACATGATTTCGTGCGCGTATGTTTTAAAACGAGACGCCAAACAGAATATATATATATATATGGAACTTTCCACTTCCGTGCTGTTAAGAATGGAGGGGTATGTGGGATGAGGTATGAGGTAGAAAATAAATCTTCAGCAGCAGACAATGTTACCTAGCAGTCGTCATTCAACCGGTGTATAGCGTCAAATGAGGCATCTCTTGCATTTATAAAGGAGCGAGGCAGGGTGGGGGATCTTGCGGGTGATATCAGGTAAATCCGAGCTGAGATGGTATCTTACTGTATCTCCTTGTCTCCAGGGCTAATCATAACGTCAAGGCCAGCTCCGAACCCATTCGGTATTAGAGAGCATTCTTCATTGGTATTACCTATAATTAGTTAACCATCGAAACAAAACTTACCAAATCAAAGTTTTGGACTAGGCCAAAAAGCATCATAGAAACGAACATTGACCTGAATCCATCGGGTAACACTCGGAAGTTCTTCATCCCGTCCTCCCGCCTTGCCTGAATAGTTGACTAAAATCATTGCTCGTCTTATTGGATAGTCTTTTGGTGTTAACGAACCCCGGAAACTTGGGTCATAATATCTGGTCTTGTGGGCTAGAGTTGCTACATATGTAGGATAATCTATTCCTATATTATCAGCTAGCTACACCGTGATATACAGGCGGCCACATGCGAGTGGAGCGGTCTCTATTGCAACGACCCCGAGACAGCATCTTCCACTACATCGTGGTTCTTCCTTGTCTTTCTCTTCTGACCGTCGTTCACAAGTGTTCCCCCATGTATTCTCTCGTAATGTGCAACGAGGTAGTCCTTCCTCCCAAACTTCTCACAGCAAGAAACCGGACATTCATATCGTTTCGTTCCGGTATGGGCAATACCCCTTCCGATGTCTTGATAAAGTCCACTTGCGCGCAAATGTGGCGTCGCAAGAATCGCATTTCCATTTTCCTCCTAAGCCAATTACTTGACAAGACTGAACTGGCAGAAGTTTAGGCTTCGCTTGCTCTGGTGATCCTGCATGCTGTGCATATTCATTAGAAATGTCTCGGGACCGACTATGCGATATAGCTTGACTTGCAGAGTCAGATCGATGCGTGGCGTCATTGCGCAACCTAGCAGATGAAGACTGCGGGGGAAACCCATGCGTATCAGGGGAAACTGGAAATGGATCGGACAGGATTTGGTCCAGCCATTTGGATCCACCGCTTTGGTAATTTTGCCTTGACAATGGCATCTGTTCCGGCATCCGTTCATGCAATCCTGCATTAGAGCCGGAACCACGTTCTTGAAACAGTTGATTATTTCCTCGATGCGCCTGCTCTTCCCTAGCTGTCGAGTTTCGAGCGGCAGATGCACCAGAAGCAGAGTCTGGTATTCCAGTCCAGCGTTCATTTGCACTAGTTGGAAGACGTTTATCACCCATACCGGACATGGTACCGAATATCTACCCTCTTGGCCACGGGATTGGGTGAAAAAGACGGTATTTGCACTGATCTTGGGTGTCTTCACACTGGACGGTGCCTGGGGGAGGGATCAAGAATAAATATACACCAGGTATATCTGCTCTGGGAATATGGTCGTCGAACTTTATAAATTTCAGGGCGTAAGTGTGTGTCTAGATATTCATGTCAGGTCAGATACTCACATCCAGGTATTTATTTCTCGTTATTCTCAAAAGCGTCGAGGCTCTTCACTTATTGTTCCTCATGAACAGGTTCCCGCGGAGAGTCAAGTCCAGAGAGAGAGAGAGAGCGAGAGAGAGAGGGAAATAGAAAGAATGCTAACTTATCGAAGCAAAGAGCTCCTGCGACTCCAATTAAATATGCCAGAAACACCATGGTATGAGCCGCACAGATATCTCCATGCACAGGGTCGCTACATCTCTTCAAAACTGAGAAAGCCCAACGCTCAATACCGTGCCTATCAAATGAGACTCTGGCCTATCACGGTGCCATAGAAAGAATTTAAATCTGGTTTCATACCCCTGGATATATGCCTATCCTATGAGCCATCCCGAGATGGAAGAACCCGAGCCCGGAAGAACCCGCCAATATAAATGTGGTCAAAATTTGTTGAACGCTATATCAACATCGTACATCGACTAGTTTCTGTCAGCGCTTCATTCTACACTGCCGCAGCCGATCAGTGACGGCGGTGTACGACTCCACAGCCCGGTTCACTCTCTACCAGCCTATGTGGCCAACGTGCTTACAAAAGGCTTCTTCCCGCTGTGTGGTATATTTCATTATATTTCTACTTTTCCGATACCTATGGATGATTCCGTCTTGTTCGATGCCCTCATTTATTTTATCTTGGGGACCTACAGCCAGGCACAGCATCTAGGTGTAGTCTGGAAAAGCGGAAAGAAGCGACAAAGAGCCTAGAGAAAAATCGATCTCCACTTGAGGATATACATCCTTTGATGTTTGTGTCATAAGGCTCGAGTCCGGGACTTTCATCCTTCAAAGACTTCTTGGCCGTGCATCGGCCAGTTCTCCTAGTACTGTACTTACTTATATTGCAATAGCTCCATGTACATACTGTTATGCGTTAATCCTTTTCGTTGGAAGACCTTGTCCTTCGCACGATTAATTCTATATGACGCAACGTTTCGCATTGTCAACAATGCGTCCATATGCTTTGCACTTCGGTATGCTTCTTTTGCTTCTCGCGGACCCCAACCTCTGAAAAACGAAAAAGAAAAGAAAATCACACCTTTAGGTACGGGATGACTCTGGGACACGTCTTTATCTCCGAACATCTCTTCTGTTTACATCCGTGGAGGGGAATAATAGCATTCAGCTAAAAAATATTTGAGTTAAAGTTCTGCGATGGGAAACGTAAAACTTTAAGGTTGAAAGGAAAAGATAAGAGTGCGAAACCAACATAAAACGCACACGGATTGCAAGGAGCTCTTACAGAACAAAATTTATTGATATACACACCACACACACAGCCAATGGGAGAAAGGGGAACCCTCGCAAATTCAAATGAACATGGGATAAGAGTGATGAACAAAGTAAGAAAAAAGAAGGCGGCAAAGAAAGCAAGGAAAACTGCCCAGCCAGGGGAAAAACGGGGCAGAGGCATTGGTTATTATATGATTGAACCAGATAAGAAACAAAAAAGAAAGGAGTCGGAACTCATGCAAATGAAGAGAAAGGGGGAAAAAAAGGAAAGCAGAATAGTATATTATAATTCATGAATCCATTCAGCCAAAAATCAAAACCAATTCGCTTAGCCCTACCCGCCAGCCGTAGCCTGAACTACCTACCAATAAATTAAATTGGAAATCCCGGATGAAGCCAACCTTGTTTGAAAACAAAAGAAGAAGAAAAAAACTCCTCCACCAGGCCTGCCCATTGGTAACTAGGAAAGAAGGGGAAGTTGAAAAAATGAAGAAGAAAACGACAACGCCTAATCAAAACAGATAAACCTTCCGCTTTGTTTGATAGGCGAACTAGGTATTGCGAGGAAAGCCGCCCACAGTCGTTCGTAACAGGTCATCTGCTAGTTGACAAAAGTACAATATGAAAATAATGACGAAGGGAGTGAGGGATGCGAGATATGGTATAGGATGTTAATAGCACAAGTCGGGAAGTTAGTGAGAGGTTATGTTAGAAATATGAGGAGTCGTGAAATAAGTGGGTAGAGGTTTGGATGTTTAGACGAAGGAACAGATGGGTAAGAATAGATAAGGCCAGACCGCACGAAATGAAATGCCCTTTCAGATTGCGCTCAGTGCAAAGTAACGTAGCAGGCAAGCAAAATCAAACCGCGTAAGGAGAATGGCAATCTATTTGCCAATACCATTGCCCATCATGGCTTGTTGTTGCTGCTGTTGCTGCTGCTGTTGTTGTTGTTGATGCTGGATAACCTGAGCTTGTGCTTGTGCCTGAGCCTGAGCTTGAGCCTGTGCTTGTTGAGCTCTTTGTTGACCCTCTCGT
Organism: Blastomyces parvus; assembly: GCA_002572885.1. Lineage (NCBI taxonomy): Eukaryota > Fungi > Ascomycota > Eurotiomycetes > Onygenales > Ajellomycetaceae > Blastomyces > Blastomyces parvus. The sequence goes on from PDNC01000097.1 coordinate 23,465, forward strand.
TTCATAAACTCAAGCAGATACTGTTTGGAGGTTTTCTCCACCTGCTCTTGGTACTGCTGGCGAATGGCCTCGTGCCAGTTCGACGGATGACCGAACTGCTGCATGAATTTTGTTCGTACCTCGGTTTGAGCTTGCGGCAACATGCGTTGCGTGTAGAGTAGCCGGTAACGGGGAGGAAGTGCTCCTTGGCCTTGCGCACCGACACCATTGGCTTGGGCCATGACCTGCTGTTGTGGGAGTTGCTGTGGTGTTCCTTGCTGTTGACCGTGAGGAGCTTGAGGCTGTGACATTTGCATCTGCGCCAGCTGAGATCGCATGGCATGGGCTTGATAAGCTGCCGCATTTGGGAACTGATTTTGTTGTACCTGCTGTTGTTGGACTTGCTGCTGCTGCTGTTGCTGTTGCGCCTGTGCCTGGGCCTGGGCTTGCGCTTGCGCTTGCTGCTGCATAAATATATTGGGATGCTGTTGTTGCTGAGCATTTTGAATATTATGTTGGGCATGCATATTGGCCTGAAGCTGAAGCTGCGCCATCTGCTGTGGCGTAAACTGCTGACCGCTGGCCTGGGCCTGGGCCTGCAAATTCCGCTGCATCATAAGTTGTTGCCGCTGTTGTAGTATAGCCTGCTGTTGTTGTTGGGGGGTCATCATCACACCATTCATCTGAGGATTGGCCATTATGGCATGGTTCATGACGGGCGTCTGAACCATGGTGGATGCGTTCGGGCTTGCATGGGTCATCCTCTGCGTGGGAGTTGCATTGCGCATTATCGGTGTGGCATGCGACATAGCCGGTGTTCCGTGTGCCATTTGCGGAGTACCATGCCTGCTTGGACCCTGTTGGCTTCGCGTAGTAACCATTGGATGTCCCATAACAGCTGGGTGGCTATGCTGAACCCCTGATGTAACTTGAAGTGGGCTTCCTGCCCCTTGTGCCGAGCTGGTCATAGCCATTGGTATTCCCTGATTCATCTGGGGCCCCATTAAATTCCCTGTCATAGGTGACGAGCTATGAGGGGTTATATTCCGCACAAGTGGAGACGACTGTTGACCCTGAGAAGCTGGAACCATTTGTTGAGGCTGCGGTTGGTGAGGCATTCCCATTGGCGGGTTCCCCCGGGATTGGGGCCGCCGATTCTGTGCTGCCAAGAGTTGTGCCTGTGCTTGTACCTGAACATGTTGTGCTGCCGCCGCTTGTCTTCTACTGTCTTCTCTGCTTTGTTCTTCTGCCAATCGCTGTTCAGTTGCGCGTCGCTTTTCTCGCTCGGCTTCTTGCTGTAACCTTTTAGCATGGTCTTGTTGAAGCTTCTTTTCGTGTTCAATTTTAGCTTTCTCTTCGTGTTCAAGGCGAATTTTCTCGAGCGTTTTAAATCTTGAAAATCTAGGTTCGAACGGAGCAGCACCACTTTCGTCATCAACATTAGGAGCTTTTGCGGCGCCGCTGTTGCCAGACGTAGAAGGTCCCAGCCTCTCATCCATGATAAGCATGAATCGTTCCTCTTCAGCGGCCAATGCTTCATCCGCAGCTAGCTCTGCGACAGTCCGTCTTCTAGTCTTTGGAGAAGGTGGTTTGTTGCGATGTCGAGGATCTTCCAAGAACTTAAGAAGATTCGCACTAGCAGCCAATCCATCAACCGGCTCTAGGTAGAGCGGTGGAGCTGTGGCATGTATAAGCTTTGCCTCGGCTTCTAGAAGCTCTGATGGTTCCACCATCATCTTTTGTCTCTTTGCTGGAGGCGCACGATCAGTTATCGGAGAAGATGGGAGCGCAGACAGAGGAGTAGGAGGCTGGGCGGCAGATCCAGTTCGCGACGCGGAATATGGTTGAGGCTGACGGCGATTTACAGTTCGTGGATCCGGAGTCATGGACAATAGCGTCAACTCTGCCAGCAGTGACTGAGGTGTGGGATGTAGTACAGTGGTGAAGACTCTCGGTTTCAGCGCAGATTGCTTCGAACCAGCAGATCCTGCCGTAATCCCGTTAGGAGCTGCGCTGTCCTTATTTGTTTCCGATGATGGCTGTTCATCTGCTTTTTGGCTGCTATCTGTAGAAAGTCCATTGGTGGTGGGTTTTATCTTCGACTGGTTCTGTTGCGGATATGGGACGAATGGTGAAGGGGTAATGTGCTGATTGTAATTGTGCAAGGAGAAAGGAGAGCTCTTTTCCCCGGAAGAGGCATTGGACGAGGGGCTGGGTTGGGTGGAGATAGATTTATGATCCACGACACGGACGATAAGGCAGTCTATTTTAACATTAGCTCCAGGAATTCGCGGATGTAAACAAATATGACAAAAGCCTACTCTCGTAAAACCGAACACCGCCCCTTACCAACTCCTCAATCATGTCGTGGGGAACAGTGCCAGCCTTGATGTGTTCGATTATGACCTTCATTTCGGAGTTATAAGGAAAGCTGCCATCTTGTTGGTCGAAACGGAAGTGTGTGGGATGTAGATGTATAGTTAGGGACGGCGGAACTTTCGAGTACTTTTTAAGGATGTAGGAGGTAGTTTTCACTATATCGGCAAAGCAATTAGCGGCGCATACCTGGCGAAAGGTCAATTGAAGATAAGGGAACACTGACCATATGGCTCCGGAAACTTCTTCAGCTGTTTCCGGTCTATAGCAGCTCCATCTGCGCTGGGGGGCTTTATCGAAAGGCGCTGTACACGAGACGCAGGGTCGCCGGGTTTTTGAGGCTCTCTCCTCGGGCGTGTTGGCTGACGATTATTTGCGCCATTCACGGCGGTAGCACTTGTCGGAGTTGCCGTGCCTGGCTGTTTGGCGCTTGCAACGCGACTTGAAGCCAAGCTCAGTGGAGACGGAGATGGTTGTGATGGCTTCGCGCCATTGATGCCGGTCTGGATGAATGACGGAGCAGGACGTTTGATTTTGGGCGCGGGGGGTTTCGTGGACACAGCAGTCGCCATGCTGGAGGACGTTTCCATGCAGTCAAGGACGCCCCTGCTGCTAGCGTCCGAATGCGACGGTTAAGACGTTATCAAACAGGACGGATAAGAATAATATAGTTCCCGGATAGTGATTGACGAGCCGATGCGGGAGACATGTGGGGAGAAAGCGCGGATAACTGTGCGGCGACCGGCACGCCCACAACTCGTTCCGGTGGACAACAAATTGGATGAAGAGATGACGCGATAGCGCAAGATATCGGATGAAGCGGCGGAATGCTAAAGGACCTGGTATAGATGGCGAGTCTGATGGCTATCGTTGTCGTTCGAACAGGCGTTAAATGTCGTCGTTCGGTGCCAAGGATGAGGCTGTCATGTCGCCCTGCTCCGGAGTCACGTGATCATCATCGAATGGGGTCTAGTGTGGCTGACTAACGCGCGTTGGCTTCAACCTCGGCATCCCGCCGAAATCTATGACGAAAATGTATGACAACGGAGCTTCTATCAGAGCTTGCGAAGTATATAAAATTGAGGGTTAAAGATAAATAAGGTTGTTGCAGTGCAAGTTTGATCTTTTGTGCTTGTGTTCAACTACCGCGAAGCTGAGTTGCGACGAACGATTCAAACTTAAAAAAGGGCAAGCTCTGAGCTCTGAACCTGGTAACATTTGAATTCAACCTTGGAAATGTTGTAATAAGTAGATTGGCCAAAATGCGTATATCTCTTGAACCAAAGTAGTACCATAAAATAAAATACAAACTATGTTGAAGTAAAGAAGCAGACAAGCTAACTAAGTGGTGAATAGTTTATATAAAAAAGAGGAACCTAAATATAGGAAGAAGCCCGTTAAAAAAGACAAGGAGATGTAAAGAATAGGTATAAGAATGAGCAAGGGAAAGAGGAATTTAGAAGGGGAGGTCATATCATGAACTGGGGGAACATCAAAACTTCTTCATAGAAAATACCAACACAAGGAAATCTGGCACTGTCATTCAGTCATGACCAGAGACACGCCGTCTCCAGTCTTCCCCCGTTCTCAGCCCATCTACGACATCAATTCGCTTGCCTAGGCCTGTTACTCCTTCCTTCTGCCACCATTTCTCGCCCTGGTCTGTGCCTAGTGCGGACTCGTCATCACTATCCACCAATGCACCGCGCCCACCCTCTGCGCCAACTACAATGACGACTTGTCGAACCCATCCTGTAATCTGGTTGACTGCTTCACCGTCATTGCCAGTCATGCTTTCTTGGACGTAGACAATGTCTGGGGAGAGGTGTCGAAGCATGTGGACGTGTCCATTTGGTGTGCTGAAGGGTAGAATCATTGTCTCCTTGTCGACCAGTGCCTGTGCTTGGTTGTAGAGAGCTTTGAAAAGAGGCGATGCGGACCCAAAGTCATCAGCTGCCGGGCGAGGTTCAACGACATCGAGGCCGGACGGATCTTGTGGAGTTTCTATATTCGCCTCCTCAGGGGTAATGTTGGCATAGGAGGAGGAAAGAGACGGTGTTGGTCGAGATGAGGTTGGGGAATTCGCTGAACGAGGTTGCAGCCCAGGAGCATATATCAGGACGAAAACACGGGCCGTGTCAGGGTCGAAGTATTCTGGGAGATGGGACAGGATAGACTGCAGCATGCCATATTAGCTACTACCATATTCCGTAGCATTCTTAGGATGAGAAAAAACCTACATGTTCTGGTATTTGACCCTCCCGGTCGTCTTGATGTTCCACGTCACTAACCGAAGACACCACGATGGCCACGGTTCTTCTGGACTTGGTGGGAGGCGCATGCGCCGCTGGAGCTACAGTGGGAGGGGGCATCGTGCCGGGCATGGCAGGAGGCCCCGCAGTCGCGAGAACACCTCGAGAATTCGCTTCCTCGGTCCATCGAGAATGGTCTTCAAAATCGTTGGCTCCCTCTTCGCGAATCGCAGTCAACGCGCCTCCAACGACAGCCCCAGCGGCAGCCACTCCAGCAGCGACTCTTTTACTAGCGCCGTCGAATAGTTGCTGGGGACTTGGTGTTCGTCGTAATGCGCCTTGAACTCGCGATATCACACCCGCATCCTCGGGGTGAGCTCCATCATGGACCCCTGTGGCCCTCGCGTATCCCCCTTCTGGGTGGTCGTACTCCGCACCAGGCTCATGTCTTCTCGACGACGCATCGCCACCCCCCCGTCGTTCATCGTGTTCATTATCCCCATAGTAACCGTCGTCGTCTTCGCCGTCGCGGCGTTCACTCCATACCCAAGCAACAAGGCTGACGGTCGCGACGCCGACGGTGAGGGCAAGAGGCAGCCAATACCCGAGAGCAGTCCTTCTGCCAGTCGAGCTAAATCCGCTCGGGCCACCGTGTCGACGACGACCGTCAAAGGGTTGGTTTGACATGGGAAACGGGGCTATAAATTGGTTATGCGCACAAGGGGATTAAACAATAGCAAAGTATAGTATAGATGGTGATGTATGTATATATCCACAAAGGGGAATCAATGCACAAGACAAGAAAACCGCATTGTAGTCCTTCAAGAACGAGAGCTAAGGAAACAAGGCGGAGAGGTTGGTCAAGGGGGAATCAACAGTAGTGAGATCGGCATTTATTTATAAACCATGAACCCCGTCAATAAACCTCGGACTCGGGGGTGAACAAGCGCAGTGTCAGTGTTGCGGCTGCGGGGCGGAAAACATGTGGCTGGGCGAGGTTTGTTGGCCGGGGGAAGGAGCCGCGAGGGACGTGTTTGCACTGTTTGCCTGGCCGGTTTGCCGAGGGCGTCACGTGCACCAACCGTCGTCGGGAAAAATTAGTACAGTCATCGTGGATCGAACAGAGCTACAACAGGAGCACTCTTTGATATTGCGCCCTCCGCTATACCCCAGGACGAGGGATACCCGGAGTATATAGCTGAAACGGTCGCTAGAGTGCAGGCATTGAATTGGCATGGCTATTTCTGCAGACACGCTATTATCATCAGCATTATCGGCTGATACCAATTCAAGCCCCCGCCTGTTCTGCCACACCCAAAGCAGCAAATAAAGCTCCCACCCCGTGGACCAGGAAGCGCTCTTCCTTTCCCTGAAAGGTTATTTGCTTATAATAGTATCATCTTTTTTGAAGCTCAGCCGACGGAGCAAGTGGACGAAGCGTGACCCAGAATATTAGGCCAAGAGCAGGGCATTATCACAGCTCGCGTTGCCCCGCGATCTCTTTGCCAGACTTCCCGCATTGCCAGCTAGAATCATGCCTCATTCCTATGTTGTGCCCCATGCGGGGTTTCAGGCTCTTATACTCTGTGGCCCTGGTGTTTCTCTTAATACTTTTACTTCAAACCCCGAGGAATTCCCTAAAGCTCTCGTTCCTATTGCGAACCGCCCTATGGTCTGGTACCCGTTAGATTGGTGCTATCGCATGGGCATTACAAGTAAGTCCTCTCCTGAATATTGCACAGGTCGTTGTTTCTCTTTGGCTTTTTGAGGAGTTCTGCCCTTGTATCTTCAATGGAGTTGAATTTACTGTCATATGCATGGGATAAAAAAAAGATTTGGCCTACTGGGATTGGGTTGCCTTTGGCGGATCCTATAGATGATGCCCCAATTAGAATAAAAGAAACCAGCCCTTATACTCCAATCTACTGCAAATATCATTTAATCAGCAATCTCAGGTCCAATTCCTATTATGTGCAATGTTCTAATAAACGCCTCAGATATAACCCTCATAACGCCGCAATCAAGCCAGCCCGCATTAGAGGCTGCGCTATCGCAAAATCCGCATCTTACATCTCTACCTTCTCCATCCCCGTCAGTGCTCGCGCCTCGAGACCTAACATTTACTACTGGTACCTCGGAGCTCCTGCGACTACCTGAAGTGCAAGCATGCATCAAGTCCGATTTTATGCTTCTTCCTTGCGACCTAATATGTGACCTGCTTGGCGAATCACTCCTCGAAGCGTGGATGTCAAGCCAAGGTGCTCTGGATGGCTCGTCGGTTGGTGAAGCGTTCTCAAGCCGCGTTTCCAGCATGGTTGGCGTTGGCGGCGAGCATGGTGGAAGAAGAGGTGGCCTCGGGGTGTGGTACCCCATGCCAACATCCAAAGAAGAGAAGATCAAAGGGGATGTGGCCGATTTTCTGGCCGTAGCACCCCTGGATGCAGATGACGCCCTCGTTGTCAACGGGGGACCAGGAGGAAACGGATCGGTTCGCGCCTCGTTATCAAAGCTTGTCTATGCGGCGCCAATGGATACACTGAAAAATACAATGGCTGAGAAAAAGGCTTTCTTGATCCGCCATTCACTCCTGAGAAGCCATGGGAGAGTGAAACTGCTAACCACCTACCGCGATGCTCATATCTACCTATTCCCATACTGGGTGAAAGATATGGCCCAAAGAAACGAGTCGTTCGAAAGCGTCAGCGAAGATTTGATAGGATGGTGGGCCAAGGCCGAATGGCAAGTGGGCCTAGGCGAGAAATTAGGCCTACGAGAAGTCTTCGCCAGCCAGGATACCAACAGCCATGCGTTCGAAGCGGAAGAACGGGTCGAGGAAGAAATCGACCTCACAGCCATGTCTACCACAAAATCAATCTCCCACTCCAACGTCAACCCGGACGGCAGCAGTGCAACGCAGAAGCAGACTCAACCCCCTTTGCCCCAGCGCGCCTTCACCTTCCAACACGAAGATACAACCAAACCCAACCCAACGTCCCCAGGGAATCTCACCGTACCCCCAATCCTCGCCTACGTCCACCCTTCACAACCCTCTGCCCCTCTAATCCGACGCGTCGATAGCTCCGCCCTGCTCCTCTCCATCTCCCTCCGCCTCGCGAAACTCGACCCAATCACTGAAGTTGGGCGCGAAGCAGCCTCCCCCTTCGCGCACATGAACAAAATCGCCCATCCCGCCGGCATCGCCCAGCGGTGCACAGTCACCAAGGCCGACTGCCTAATCGCCGAGAACGTGACCGTGGAGGAAAAGTGCGTGATAAAGGAGTGCGTGATTGGCGCCAACTGCCGGATTGCGACGGGTGCACGACTCACGCGCTGCCTGCTGATGGACGGCGCGGTGGTGGATGAGCGCTGCCAGCTGACGGGCTGTATTATTGGGCGGCGCAGCAAGATTGGGCGCGAGTCCGTGCTGAAGGAGTGCGAGGTGCAGGATGGCAATGTGGTGCCTGAGGAAACGGAGGCGAGTGGGGAGAAGTTTATGGTTTTCGAGGGGTTGGATGAGGATATGGATGATATGGATATGGATGGGGACGGTGATGAGGAAGCTGTTTAGGGACTAAGCGGGTTGAGCCCTAGTGATGATTTTAAAGATATTTATGAGACGAATGGGCCGATGGATGGGAAGCGAATGGCTAATGAATATGGATTACCTGGCTATGGGCTTGTTACCTCTTCTTCTTTTATCTCGGAGCATTGAGTGCAAGGAAAATTAGCAATAGACAACAGAAAGCAATGGAAATTCACCCTCAATCAGAAAAGAATTTTCCGTTCTGGAGTCAGTCACTACGTTAGTGAACCCACTTCACGTCTGCGAGCACGTCCATAGTGTAATATTACAAAAATTGCACAATGTAACTTATATCGGAATATCGTTTAACCCACTGTGGAAAGGAATTTCGTAGAAATATAGAGAATTGAAAGAACATAGCAAGCAATAAACCTCCCAGCCGGCACTTTGGCAGATATGCAAAACCTACAAATAAAACAGCCCCCAAGATAGCTCAAAAAATACAACTCGCAATTATCAGATAAAACAGAACAAGTAAAATAAATTGATACCAAAACCAACACGAAAAGCTGGGCACGAATTGAACGGAGTTGGTGATCTCAAATTTTCAAACCCATTTGGAATGGTCCGAATGGTAGAAATGAAGAAGAGAAAAGAGTTGCCCCACAAGGAACTAGACCACAACCAGCTCCGCACTCTCCTTATTGAGTTGAAGATGTAACGGAGGATTATTGCCTGCAGGTCCAGCCGGCTCTCGGGCAGGGAATTCCTTGGCAATGTTAAACCTGTGTAGTAGAGAATGGCATCACGAAAATGCCAATGCAGGAGAAGAAATCCGAATATAGCTTGAAAATGAAGAAGAGCACAACTGAACGCTTCGTTCCTGGTGGAGCATATGCAAAGAAAGGAGAAGACAGAATCCATCTGGTTCCATCGGGTCATCCAGGCATATGTGCGCCTTCAGCCGAATCCTGCTGGATGGTCGTGCAGGGCGTGTCTTTCGATTATCACGCCCATCCGTAGCAGGTTGCTTGTCTGGCTTTATGGGTGACTGCGTATTATTTTGACCTTTTGTCCGGGCTTGGACGAGGGGAGTCTTTAGGATCTTCCGACTTTCTGGAGGGTAGTTTTCGTAAGTCATATTTGCGCACTAACACAGGTTTTTTCTTCCGTGGACGTTTGAATGTAGGCTTCGCGAGGCAAGTGTCCGAGCGCTCGCGTTTCTTCTGCTCCGGCTGATGGAATGATGTTGGGGCTAAGTCCGGATCTGGCGACAAATCATGGAAATTTACCAGCGTTTCGAAATCCATCTGAGATAAGTCCGGGGGAGGATCTTCATGGGAGTCTGAAAAAGGGACGCCAAATTGATTCCATGAAGGAGAGCTGGGCGTATCAGGGGATAGAGGCATAATAAAATGGGATAGAGAACCAAGGGGCCCTCTATCCAGAACATCTTGGTCCTCAGATATCTCGCCATGAGGGTCTGGGCAAGGGCTCGCATAATATGTGGTATCATGGCACCACTGGCTGAAATTTAAATCGTCGGAAAATTCCTGTGTATATGGGTTCGTAGCCGGGGGATAAAATTGCGCAGGACTGCTGTTCAATGGCGTCAAAGGCGGACCATTGAGATCCACTGCTGGGTTCAAATAACTATGTTGCCCGACAAAGGCAGATTTCGACGAAGATTCGGTGTGGAAAGTATCTGTTCTACACTCTGAAGATAAAACGTCTGTATCCAGTGCAAGCTCCAGAAACGCAGAATTATCTGCTTGTATGGATTCCAGGTGCCCGTCCAGCAAGGGGGCTCCTGGTAGGCCGCATCGCGACATACCTTCCAGCATAGGAAAAGCAACAGTTTTTTAATAGGGCCTAATGCGCACGGGGAGGAATGGCGTCGGTAAGAAGAAATCGGATGACGGGTTCTGCTGAGTGGATAGTTGAGGACAATCGAGGTAGCATCGATACCAAACGGAATATTGGGCCTAATCTCGAAACAGGGTACTTCATACTCTCTACGGAGATATGGAGTAGCGAAAGGAAGAACAACGTATGTTAGCACGAAGAAAAAGCGAAAATGGCTGCAGCGCGTCCAAACGGACTTTTTATATTTCCTATAGCATTCACGTTCAACTTGCGTCATTTCGCGGTCATTCACTCGCCGCGTGTCATTGCAAAGAGAAAAATCTCATCGAAAAGGCAAGAAATAATCATATTCCGAAGAATCTTCCTGGAATATCCCGAAGAGAGTTGCATTTGTTGATGCCAGAGTCATGCGGGAGGCAACCCGACATAACGGGCTCCATTTGGTATTTCTGCAAGGCTCTATGGAAAGTGCCATTATTCCTTTGAAAATTAGCAAGACAGTAGGTTAGGGGAGGAATAAAATAAACCATAAACAGGCCCATTCCCGAGTGTTCATCAGGTGGTGGCAGAGTGTGGTGTTGTTGTGGATGGCATTGTGCGTGTTCTCGGTGTTGACGTCGATGTTGTCATTTCCCGTTGCCAGGGAAGAGCCGCGTCCAAAACGCGGTTGATTCACGTGGCTCTAGCCGCGTTTTAGAGCCAGCAACAACTAGCGCGTCTAACTTCACCTCGGCGCTTCTCGACGCAGGAGATGTCTGTCTTTTGAAATAACCGCCACCAACAAGCACCGCACCAGCAACTGTCTCTTATTAATTTCAACGAACTTCCAAGGTTGTTCAGGAATTTTCAAACCTTTTCATCAAATATCCGTCTCACCCTCAAACACTGCACAGGGAAAAAAACTTACCCGTTCCGCACGGCGCTATCTGCTCATAAACAACCAAGCACAAAAAGTTCAAAGGACAATCCGCATATCCTCAAAAAAAAATTCGCCGATGGACCATTAACCTCGACGTACTACGCTCTGCGAGGTCTGAAATTCTAGCGACACACCCGAGCTATCCGGCCTGTTCAAGGCGGGAGGAGGCTAGATCTGCAGCAAAGGTGACATAGTCCAATCATGTTGGTATACGGGGTATTGCCATCTCGCCCGCTGAGCTGGCAGCATGGTACTGCGTTCAAGGCTTTGTCTCTCAATCTACGGAGCCAGCTGGGGTTGGCCGAATCTCCCCAAGATTTGAAACTCTTTAAGTTTACGGGGTGTCCGCACTTTTAGATTTGGATCCCTCTGGAACGAGCGCCTCCCCCTAGATTCTACGGGTATTCAATTCGGATTCCCATGGCAGAAGGGTGGGACGAAACAATTAACTTTTTAAGCTCTAGGGCAGTGTACCCGTTATTACGTACTATCCTAGACTTTGTTTTTCCGTTGCGTCTTTTTGCGGTCCCACGCAACTGGCTGGTAGACAGCTATCCTGCAGGCACAGAAATATCGTCGCACCGTTCAACATAACGTGCATTGTCAAATCATGCCTCGAACTTCCAGCCACCAATCACAGCTTCAAACTGTAGAGAAAGGAGTTTTTTAACATCCATCAAAAGCCAAAACAAAAATCCCTACCATTCATCTTGCAATTGGCGACGAGAAACCTATTCTATGCTCTAAACTGACGCCCGTCATGCATTTCTAATTTTTCTTTTTTTTATGTTAAAAACATTTTTTTTCTCCTTAAAAAGGATGTCACTTTCTTCTTTCTGTGTTCTGTTTTTACGCTCCCGACTTTTCAAAGCTAGCCATTGGACAATTAAGATACATGTCACCGGGCTTTACTCATTTTCAGCTGCAGTACGCCGGTTTGGCGGAACGATTGGATGCCTGCATCACTGGGCTGAACCAAATAGGTCTCGCGGTCAACTGGATTACTTGACCAAGTACAGATCTCCAAAGCTCAAGAGACAAGTACATACCTGATGCCATATCTAACACGAGGTCTGAACATGAAACAAATTCTTTTCGGATATTCAGAAGAGTCTGTTGGTTGCTTTTCAGGACATTCGTAGGATGAGAATATGCTTTCATCCCCTTTTTCATCAACTCTGAAGCCCCTCCCCATGACGTCAAAATGGCCGGCCGGCGCTGAATTTGGGCTTTTTATAGTTATTTCAAGAGCAAAAATAAACGATAAACTTTGGGGGCATGCGGAGTTTTCCATCCGTACTTTCTTTCATATTCCTATTTCATGTTGTATATTTCTTCTTGGCCTGGTTGGACGTGGAGACGGCGGGAAGATCAGTCTCCACCTTCTGGATAAACGTGACAGACGTCATCGAGAAAACACGACCTCAGATAGTTAGAGCCCATTCAAAGGTATAAAATGAAAGTGAAAAAAGATTTAAAAACAAATACCCATTCTGCTTCTGTGCACTCATCCTCTCAAATCCCATCCCCTCTTGTACCACCCTATCCGGCATCGGACTTGTTTTGTGTGAAGCGTGCCAGCACTCTACATATCTACACCACCTGAAACGAACACCGCATAATTAATTGCATCGCATCTACGTACACCCATTCGATATACACAAGCAGAGCAGCAGCAGCAGCAGCAGCAGCCACAGTGTATCATTTATCGATCGAATGAAGGATTGTAATGTATGTTTCTTTTTAGCGCGCCGTCCCCTATCCTCAGTCACGTCGGGCGTACTAGGCGGGCCATTGCATCTAACTATTTGTGCGTGTACAAAGTAAGATCCTTGGGATGGATATAAGTGTTTACAACTAACAGTAAAAAAAATAAAAATAAAAAAGAGGAAAACTGAGAAAGCGGAATCAAATATTAGATAATTAGATAGTATTATTACGGGGTTATCACACCCGTCATCAGTTAAGCCGCCCATTCACCGGCGACTAGCCCTCTATATATAAAAAATGTAAATATTGCTACACTACCCTAGGTAAAGAAGGGAGTGGCTAACCCTGATTCCAAGGCAAATCATAAATACCTTACATATATAACATCTATATGTTCTGCGTATATAGTTAGTCCTATGGATTACTCCAGATATACAACCCAGCAGGAGACGAAAAATAACCAGCCAAAAATAAACCCCGAAAAAAAGAGAGCAATATCTACCTACCTCATCAGCTCCATTATCGTTGTATGTGGAGGGGACTACTGCGTACGACGCCGACGCCGATCAATGGGGAGAGGGAGAGGGGATTTCTCGCGGAGGATCACTGTCATCATTTGGCCCGTGGGGATCTGTGATAGTCTGATAGACAATTGCCGTAAAATGTGCTAAGGTTTTTTGACTTTTCATTTAAGCGGGGAGCGAGAGGGGGATGGAATGGATGTTCAGTAGATCATGCCCACCTGGACTGCGGAGTAGTTACGTGTGCGCAAGTTGAGAGTCGAGCAGGGACGGGACGGCGTCGAGGATGGATGTGGAGAGATTTTATCCAGGGATTTTTTTTTTTTTTTTTTGACGGGGGGCAACAAGGGGACTGGGGAGTGTCATATCATATATGGTGAACGGCCACTGATGTTCCGTAGTTGTGGATAGAGCAGCTTGCGATTGGCTGGTTGTTTCTTCCGTTGTCTTGGCTGCTTTTCGCTGGCGGTTTCAGGAATTCGGGGGAGCATTGAGGTTTATTTTGCTCACCTGCTGTGTTTTACGGGTGGCAAATGAATGGTAAAAGAAAAAATATAAAAATGTAGATTGTTGAGCGAGGTCAGACGAGACGTGTTTGGAGCTTGGAGGAAAAGCAAAAAAAAAATAAACGGATTAGATAGATATATGTATATGCAAGGGGCCAAAAACATAACCTTAAAAGTTAAAGATGGCCGCGATGGTTGGCCTTTTAACCACGGGGGAAAAAAGCAAAAGGCCTGAGAAACTTGCTTGGTGGAAGCCAGGCGATGGAACGGGGAATCTTTTTCCTGTTATCAGAGCATCAATAATGATTTTTCTCTATCTAATTGCCAACGTCTGCAGGTTCTTGTGCCTTGCTTCTTCTTCTTCAGTCATAACAATAGTTAATCTTTCTCGAAAGATTCAGGGGGGAGTTATGATTCCCTCCGCCACGCACCACTTTCCTTCGGTATATACTGTATTTCGGGAGAGGAGGGACTGGACATCGTCATTGAAATAATGTATTTCCCCCAACGTGCAAGGTGGTCACTTTTTGGTCAGCGATAACGGCATGATATCTTTTTTTTAATTATTTTTATCATTATTTTTTGCCCGCGGGGGGACGCGCACCGCACGGGACTGGAAGGCTAGAGCTGCAGGCTCTATCTCTTAGCTACAGCACCAAGGCCACACCAGAGCTGCAATTGCACCATCCTGTCCACACAGCGTACACCGCAGCGGACGCAGGTTTCAAGGGGAGACCCTCTTTTTTGATTCCCCCTCCCGTTTCTGAGCGCAGGACGAACAGGACGGGGTGGTGAGATGGAGATGTGGTGAAGTCGGGGGACTGTATAAAAATAGATAGATGGGGATCGATTGTATATGAGCCTTGAATTATTAATAAGTGTTTCTCCCTAACTCAGCACAGATGTCTAACATGAAGACATAAGTAAATAAATAAAAATAATAGAATGTTTTGGACACCTACACTGTTACATATACTCGGGGGTGGTGTCTCTGTATAAAAAATAAATAAATATGCATGGGACAAGGACTTCCCAGACCCGAGCCCAGCACCAACCAGCGCCTCTCTTCCGCTGTTCATCGACTTTCACAGGCAATAATTAGTAATAAGAATGGAGATATGATCTCTTCCTGGTAGGCTTGGAGAAAGTTACCACAGAAGAGTGAAATATGGTTGCGAACATCCGCAGTCTCCATCGAGAATTTGACATTTTGTTCCCCAGGCTGTCCTCAGGGCGGGCTGTGTGCCTGGTATGTATGTATTATGTATGTATTATGTACTGGGCTGTACGAGGTGTAAGGTATGGTATGATATGGTAATGTACGGACTGTAATGCAGCCTCATAGCTCCAGTATGTCCAGTACGTACAGCCCATACAACCTTGGGTTCTCGGGTGGGGATGGATCGCTGCATGACTCGCTTTGGGCGGGCGGACAGTCAGGACAGGCCCCAAAGAGTCAAAGACGGGCAAAAGGCCACCACGAGGGTCCACAGCTAGGCGGGATGGGGTGTAGCCCGTGTAGGGGCGTATTGACGGTGGACGGTGGTATGGAGTTATTTACGATGGAAGTCTCTGTCCCCCGCCAGTCAGGGCGCGCAGCTGCGTATCGATGTCTCAGGCTGTTCCAGTATCGTACCAGCATCCGTACAGCGCCCCGTAACGGCGTGTTTTGTGGTTGTTTCCTCCTCTCTCCTCCTCCACACGCCATCCTCATCCTCATCCTCAACCTCATCCTCACACCTCATCCTCTCCTCTCCTCTTCCTCCTCCTCCTCTCCTCAACTTCGCTGGCGTTGACCTCCTTGTCATCCGTCATCTCCATCCCTATCCTCATCCCTTCTCCCTCTCCCTCCCGTGTGTGCCCTGGAGGATTAGGTTGGCGGAAGCCCCGTGGTTTCGCTTCATCATCCCCCTTCGTCGTCTTCTTTCTTACCCCTTCTCTTCCCTTCGTCTATCTCGGTCTTTTTTTCCCCCTCCCTCTCTTTCTTTTATTAATTTCCCTCTCCCTTTACGTTCGGTTCACATATTATTGCCTGCCTGTCGTTATTCTTTCGTTTCTCCATGGCTTGATCCATTCTCTTCTTCTGCTGCTTCTTCTTATATTCTTCGCCGTCCTCGCCCTCGCTCCCCTGAGCAACTTGGGTTCCTAATCTCGCAATCTCGCATTGTCTCCTTACCAGCAACCCGTCCTCCTCCTAATCGTCTGTCCGTTCGTTCTATATCAGCTGCCTGCTCCCCTTGGAACCTGAACATCATATAATCTTGCCGCTGCCCCCTGCATATTCCCTTTAATTTCCCCGGCAATTCTGGTCTTGGTACGTCCCCTTTCGCACCCCCTCCCCCTTTTCCCAAATATCTAGTGCTTGCCACTCCTCAATTCCACATTCTCGTCATTAAGGCACGGGAAAATATCAAAAGACTTGCCCTAGCTCGCACCATCAGCCCAGCATTCATCGATTCCCACCTACGTTGTCTCCCAATTCCGCGTCAAATTGACTACCCTAGACGAATCCCAAAACTTCCCCCCACGAATACCTGACCACTCTTCATTTCAACTTCTCTTATGGCATGCTCGTGGTGGTCTCAGCTGACAATTCATCTCAAGGTTGTAGATTTGTCCTATTTGGCCTCCACTTTTTTTTTTTCGATAAACAGGACGTTGTGGCGGATATCTGGCTTCGAATCCCCCGTCTCTCCCCTTGATTCCGTTCCACATTCTCTTGGCATCTCCCCATATGAGTCCGCTTTTCTTTGCTCTGCAATAAAGAAAACCCGTGTGTTATTTCAATCATGGCTGCACTGGTCCAAACGATTCCCCAGCAGACCAGTTCCATCACTCTGCTGCAGCCTCGCCCCTCGTCCTCTACTGCCTCCTTCCCTTCCTCCACGACCTCTACTCTCCAACAGCATTCACAAATGGCTCGAAATCAACAGCCATCTAGGGCATCACACAACAACAATGTGCTGGGACATGGGAATGGGAACGGGAACGGGAGTGGGGCGGGTTATAGGACTTCGCAGGCTGGACAACCTGTTGCGCCTTATGCCTTCACCAGCACTCCAAGTTTGACCAATACTGGCAACTCCCTCACGCGTCAGAATGCCCCTCCCCTCCTGAAAACGGAGCATAGAGCGGTGTCTGCGCCTTCGACAGCACAATCCCAAGCAAACCCAACATTCCCGGGCGTAATCCCCTCTCGTGTCCATTTCCCTGCTGCTGGCTCGGTATCTAATTCTTCCCCCAACATCCCTTCTTCTGTCATATCCCAGGGCTCAAAAGACGACTCGGCAATCCCAACGAAACAACGGACCAATGAACCTGCTGCTCGCCCTCTTTCTTCAATTGGATTCACCCCTCCTTCGTTTTCCCCTACACCCCCTACCACCTCCGTGAAACCGTCTCCAGATCGCTATCGTCGTGGCCAACGACGCGCTGAATCCCAGAATGGAGCTGGGAATGCTTCATCGTCTGTAGCAAATTGGCCGTCACAGCCAAGTTCAACTCCGGGTGTAAAGCAGGGGAACTCACTATACCACTCTCGAGGTGCCAGTGCAGATGACGCATTCACTGACAAACTTCAATCATCAGAGCAAGCCAAGCGGTACAGGCGTAGAAGCTTGGGCAGTCTAGATATATCGGGCTTGCCAAACTTATCAGAACAAAACCCAGTCGCTGAGCCGCTGATATCTTTAGTCACAAAGGACTTGAGCCTACAAAGCCCAGATCAACGGCCCCATTCTGCTCATACATACTCTCATGCACACAAGGGTAGCACTGAAAGTGTTTCATCCATACGATCTTCTCCTCCAACTGTAGGCTAGCCCTCTATACTCATCCCACTTCAAATCCCCTTTTTTCATGTTTTGCGGCTAACGGGGTTACTATTTTGTTATAAACAGGGAAAACGAGCTCCTCCAGTTTCGTCACCCACTACCCTGAAACTAGATCACAAACTCATTGACAATTCGAAACGTGCCACGACTCCTTCTCCTTTGTCCCAACCGATAAACATGAACCCTGAATCCTCAAAACCAAAGCCCACCACTACCACTAACCCCGCAACGCAGTCACCTGGCCCGATGAAAGCACAGGCCCCATCGCCTCCCGCACAAGCTAAAGAACATAGTCCTGCCGCAAAGCGCCTGACAGAATTATCAAAGAAAGGATTCCATAAATCTGGAAAGTCGAGACTGCGAAGGGCCCTGTCGTTTGGCAGCGTTGCAGAGCTTCGAGCCGCGAGTGCCCAGGAACCTACACCACAAGCTGGCCGACCTGGCCAGGAAGTGTCGCGAAAGCAACAGCTTGACGAGGAATTGGGCGCGGAGCAAGCTGCAATTGCAGAAAAACAAGAGGCCAATGGACTTGGTGAAAACATTTATTCTGGGCAAGGTCACATATTTTCGGGGTCCATGGATAATTTGTCTATTTCTTCCACTGCCTCCTCGGCTTCGATTATGCTGCGGAAGATGGGCAAGGGCGTCAGAAGGTCAACTCGATCACTCGTCGGGCTCTTCAGACCTAAATCGACGCTCAATCCCGACGGCGATACATCGGCGCCCGTTGAACCTATGACGCCTCAGGTATCCATAGTAAATGTGGAAGCTGAGCGTGGCAATGGGCAACAGACCGGCAATAAAATGGCGTCAGAGCATGGCAATAATAATAATAATAACAGTAATGAACCAGAATCATCACCGTCGGCAAAGGGACGTACTTCTGTGGAATCTGGTAGCACAGCCACAAGAAGTAACCATAGCAGCACCGACAGCATTAGAGCGGCCCGCAAGAGCATTTTGGGCGGCGAAAAGGAGCGTGCCGAAGTTCTCGCCGCGGTGAGAAAAGGAATTCTGAAAAGTGAGTTCTAAGCCCCTTGATATGACAGTGTCATCCATGGGCTATGCCCCGCCTAATATCGCCTGCTGACTATTTTTTTTTGGCACATAGGATCTGGCACTGGTTCCAACACTTCGTCTCCCACCCTTCGGCCCGTCGAGTTCAAACGATCTGACGTGATGCCTGTTCCTCACATCCATGACTCTCCTCACTCTAGCGCCCCAAGCACTCCCAACGGAGATCGTGATCGCCCTCCACGCTCCGGGCACCGAAGAACCGATTCCGTCACCATTGAAGGAGAAGATTATTTCCTCCCGGCTGGCCGATTCAACGCTACTGACTCCTCAAGCGCACCCGTTACACCACAAGCTGTCGCCGCGCGGAACATATCATTCAGTCCCCGCATCCAATTCCACGATACCTGGCCCAGCGGCGAGTATGACCGTCGTGGAGATATTGCGACCTGCAATCGGCTGACGCCGCTATTGGCGCAGCAGATTAAAGAAGAGCTTAATACTTTTAAGATGGTTAGCTGACGCCTCCCTCCAAATCTACGCGCACATAAATATATGTAACTGCTAACGCCCAATTCTTCTACGCTACTTAGGAAATGGAAGTCCACGAATCCTCAAAGGTTTATACACATTTCTTCTAATTTGTGGAAAACAACATAAAAAGGGAAAATGAAAAAAAGCTGCAACTGCATTCTAACCTGGTGTCGACGGGCGTTTTTCTCTTTCCATTTCCCCATTGGGCACTTAGTTGATTGGCTGAGTGTTTCAGTTTCATCCATGGATGTGTCCCCCTGACACCTGTCCTGTCCAGTCACCAGACGTTAAATTCCTTTTTTTTTTTTGCCATCATTGCTCCTCTTTTCCAGCGAAACGCATTTTGCGCGCACCTCTTCCAGATGTTTTACTTCTCTTGTTGTTTTATGATGGTCCTGGGTTTCTTGTTATTTTAATCAGTACATTCTTTGAAGTACGCCTCTTGTTCTGTCTTTTTTTTCTTTCCTCCTTTCTCTTATCTGCCATCTCTTTTTTGTCTCAACCAAGCAAATGTCCGCTTCATTTCTGTTTCCTTGTCTGGTTTTGTTTCTTTGTTAACTATCATCTCCTTTCTTCATCTCCATCATTTCTGGTTCTGCTATCTGCTCCGTCCTTTCTATATCTCTCTCAGCTTACTCGCTCTCATGATTTTCCTTCACTTTATCTTTCTTTTTTTCCTGTTTTAACCTTTTCCCGGCGCTAAGCCAAGTTTTGCTGTCAGTCAAATTATTTTATTTTATTGTATTTTCCTTTCTTTGTACTTTCCTTTTCCTTCCTTTTTGCTTCTACCTCTTTCTAATGGGCTTAAATTTTTGTTTTTTCTCTTTCCTTGTTTTTCTTTTTTTTTGTCATGTATTGCAGCCTGTGTATGTGTGCGTGTGTGTGTGTATGTGTGGTGTTTTTCTACCGTGTGTGTTGTCTTATTATATAGCTAGCTAGCGTGTTCTATCAAGGCATGTTTATTTGATCTTTTCTTAACCATACTCCGTACCTTGTCTCGCATTCCTTATTCTGCTTCTTGCTTGTTTTCCACCTTGTTAGTTACTATTGCTTTTCTTCCCTTTGTCTTTCTGCTTAATCTAGTTTGGCCTGCGTTGTTAGGTCTTTAATTCTCTTTTTATGTAGCCTATGCTGCGAATAGTTGCTGTTGCTGTTGCTGTTGCTGTTTCTTTTGCTTTTGCTTTCCATGCATATGCGAATGTGAATTCTGCCTGTCACTGACTCCCTGAGGCTTGTGGCGAGTTCAAATATCAATCAATCTCATCTTCTCATTATTTCTTCTGCTTTTTTCTACTACTAATTTTCCATGCCAAATGATGTTGTTGGTTTCTGTGACTGTTTCATGTGGAAACTCTTTTAAATCTCCTGTTCTCTTCCCTTTCTCTCTATTTCTCTGTACTAAATGTAATAATGCATTTTGTCTTTGAACGATTCCCATTTACGCAAGACTTTTGAAGGCTGATTCAAAGCCATTTAGTTAGTTATTGAAAAAAGGGGAGGTCAATGTGAAGTTTTAGATTCTCATTGTTTTCTCCTCGTTTGAAACCATAAAGATGCAACCCGGGAAATGACGTCATGGCACCGTCAAACTTCTCGGATACATTTCATTTCTATTGTATCATCGATTCATCTGCCAGCGGAAGTACCTAACCTCCACTCTCCCATCTACAGTAGGGTGAAAGTCGAAGACAGAACATTTGAACGCGATCCCAAAACTTGACTACGCTGGACTAAAGGAATCCAAAGACGGGCGCGGGCGATTATTTAACACCAACCACGCCTTTCACCGCAGCCAAGCCACGCCCGGATTCCTTGGATTTTAGACTTAAAACTTCGGGGTTCATAAAGAGCTAACTTAGCGACCTGCGGCTAACAAGCTCCCCGGCCCTTATCAAGGCCTCTGGCATCAAGGGTGCGCTGGGATGTTGTGCAGCCCGCGCCCGCGCAACGCCAATCAGAATATTATTATTTCACTGTCGATTGAATACGGGGCATGCCAGAGCGAGCTGCTATCACGTCATTTGTCCGACACTTAAGGGGGGGTAAATGCCCTGCAGAAGCGAACAAGAAGCGAACAAGAAGAGTGATCTGTACTGTAGTTACATGAACTCTGCGCGCCCAGCTGGAAATGATTTGGACTTGAGAGTTTCTTGTGGAACTGTGTTCGAGTCGATGACCAGCTCAGCTGTCTTCCTCCTTCCTTGCTTCTTTACACACTACAAACGCCCTGTTCGCATCATCCCTCGCAAAATAAACACGCCAGCTTTTGTTGCCGATTAATAGCTCCTGAGAAAGACGGAAAAAAAAAAAAAAACAATGGAGTCCCGCATAGAGGGCAGTTCGGAGCTGGTAGATAAAGCTTCCGACGAGAGCCCTAACAGCAAGAACTTGTCCGCGCCGGAATCCCAAGAAATTACCCTCCAGGATACCCAGCTGCCCACAGTGGCCACGGCGGCTTTGCCCTCGGGCAGCGCGGACCCCATCTACGAAGCAAAAGCCCAGCTGCTGAACCAGGCCATTCTCGACATCGGAATGGGATGGTATCAATGGCAGCTCTTCATCGTCATTGGTTTCGGCTGGGCCAGCGATAATCTCTGGCCCATCGTTACCTCCCTCATCTTTACGCCCGTCGCAAATGAGTTCTCACCCAGCCGCCCGCCGTTGCTTACCCTCGCGCAGAACCTGGGGTTGCTGGTTGGAGCGGTGTTTTGGGGGTTTGGCTGCGACATCTACGGCCGACGCTGGGCGTTCAACCTCACCATCGGCATCACGGCCGTGTTTGGGCTGGTGGCTGCGGGCTCGCCGAATTTTGCGGCTATCGCGGTGTTTGCGGCGCTATGGTCTGTCGGGGTTGGCGGGAACCTACCTGTTGACTCTGCAATATTTCTCGAGTTCCTGCCGTCGACTCACCAGTTCTTGCTTACTGTTTTGTCGATCGACTGGGCTCTGGCGCAAGTCGTGGCGAATCTGATCGCATGGCCGCTGCTGGGGAACTTGACCTGCCAGGAAGACGATAAAACATGCACCCGTGCTGAGAACATGGGATGGAGATATTTCATGATCGCTGTCGGTGGGATTTCGATGGCTATGTTCTTCATCCGCTTTGCTTGCTTTACCATCTTTGAATCACCAAAGTATCTCATGGGCAAGGGGAGAGATGAAGACGCCGTCCGCGTGGTTCACGAAGTGGCGCGCCGGAATGGAAAGACGTCGTCACTCACTCTCGAAGCGCTGAGCGCCCTGGGACAGGGCACCACACAAGGGAGCGGTGCTGGAATGGCCCTGCAAAGAAATCTCGAGAAACTCGACTCTAGCCACGTCAAATCCCTCTTCGCAACCCCGAAGCTGGCCTGGTCAACCTCGCTGATAATCCTAATCTGGGCCTTCATCGGGCTCGGTTTCCCCCTCTACAACGCCTTTTTACCCTACATACAATCTACCCGCGGCGCCAACTTCGGCGACGGCTCCACCCACATCACCTACCGCAATTCCCTCATCATCGCCGTCCTCGGCGTCCCGGGTTGCCTCATCGGCGGCGCCCTGGTCGAGCTGCCCCAGCTGGGCAGGAAGGGCACGCTCTCGCTCGCAACGGTGTTCACGGGCGTGTTCCTCTTCGCGTCGACGACGGCGACGACCTCCAACGCGCTCCTGGGCTGGAACTGTGCGTACAGCTTCATGAGCAATATCATGTACGCGGTGCTGTATGCGTATACGCCGGAGATCTTCCCGACCAAAGATCGCGGGACGGGCAATGCGCTGACGGCAGCGGCGAATCGGGTCTTTGGCGTCATGGCGCCGATTATTGCGATGTTTGCGGATCTGGAGACGGCGGCGCCTGTTTATGTGAGTGGGGTGTTGTTTATTGTTGCGGGGGTCTTGGTTATGTTGCTGCCGTTTGAATCGAGAGGGAAGGCTAGTTTGTAGTAGTTATTTAGTTAATAATGAAGGATGCCGGTGCATCCGCAGTAGATAGAGGCTTGCTAGCTAGGTATTTTTATCTCGACCGGTGTCACATCGTATTCTAGGGTCCGAACCGGCAGTTATTTTCTTTTTTATATTTCAAGTTCGCTGGGATGGACATGCTCGCGGCTGTTCAAACCCGGGTAAAATAACAACGGTATTTATTTATAGAACGTGGAATCCTACTGGCTTGGTTGTAGAGAATATTTTGCGAAATGACTGAGACTTTTGCATTCAGGGGCACCAAGAACTAGAAATGACAGTTTTTATTCGCTGGCCAATAAATAACTTATACAAGCGCTGACTGCCTCCTCTTCTCTTTCTCTCCACTTTACTCAACCAGCAACAGCATCACCAGCCCACGTCTGAAGAAACCACAGCATAGATGTGCTACGTAATTTTTATGCTAAAGATCGCCCGCAGCAACAAGGTTTCATGCAGTGAGAACCTTGTCTGTTGGCTATAAAAAGATAGTTATGCGTGGTTGGTCACCATAAACCACCCGCCAGTACCAGGATGCGCAATTAACTCAACTGTCCCAGCCCGATTCCAAGACTGTGATACAACGAGCTGAAGAAAAATATTCAAAACGCCCGCCCTGCCCCCCAAGCCGGCGGAATTGGCTCTCTGCTCATATCAAAAATGGCATAACTTGTGTGGCGCCCTCCGTCCCGGAAACCTCCATGTGGAACCGCTGGAGAATATCCCCGCCCTTTCTTTAGGGTTTTGGATCATATTTACGCCGCTCCCGCTGCTGGAAGCCGCTCATTGAGCCATTGGAACTGGGCTGTGGAGATCACCGGCGTCGTTAGGGACCTGTGGGTTAAAAACCATCCAAGCAAGCGTCAAGGATCTTTTGCGGCTGAAAATCGCTGTGGTTTCTGGCGAAAAGCAGTGATAGGCCAGATCGAGTGCAACATGGAGCCTCTGTGCGAGCTTCCTTGGTTCCTCCGCCCTGCTCAAGAAGGACAAAATCAATGCAAATCAAGTGTTGGGATGGGGGCTACGACGCAATGATGGAGAGAGATATAGGAGGGAGTGCTGTTCAAGCTTTTCACGGCTCCACCATCGACCTCCTCACGTTCCTCTTCTCTATACTCCTCCTCCTTTCTGCATACTTCTTATATTTCTCCTATCCATCAAAACAGACACACATGCTTTATCATTTGAAGGGCTCTTCTAACGCAGAATGCTGTGTGCATCCCTTCTATATCTGTCTTGGCTCCTCATCCGCCCAAGCCATGCGCAGGAGTGTGATACCTCCGCCCCAACAATGGAACTTCCCATAGGAAATGGCACGATAGGAGATGACCCGGAGTCGGTGCGATGGGGCCTGAGTATTGGTGTCGGCACTCCTCCCCAGCAAATTGTCGCTGCGATAAACCCGTGTGTGTTCCCCGGGACCCCCGTCACCCTCAATAGAAAGGGTCGCGCGTGCAAGCGTGGCGATTTTGATACTGGTTATTATCTCCCACCCAATGCTACTTCAGCGCAACTTACATTTCTCGTCACACCTCGTGACGTATACGTATAATATAGTGATTGGAACAACTCTTGGCTCTGGGGAAGCCAGCGTGAATGCACCGGTCGACTCTCGCAGGATAACTGCATCTGGTTTCGCGGAGGCGTGTTTAACGAAGCGGAAAGCTCCTCCTGGACCCCCACCGAGATTCCCGACGTATACGACTTTCGAGACTCTGGCAGTCAGAGACACGTCAACGCTCCCTGGGGCAATGAAACCATTACCCTTCTAAAACCGGACACGACCGTGGAGTCTGTTCCCTTATATTCTCCCAAGACCGGCCAGCCTCCGCAGGGCAGCATCGGGCTCGGCCGCGCCTCGTCTTTTCTCGATGTGCTTATGACCCAGAAAAAAATTGCTTCAAGGACGTGGTCGCTGTTCTGGGGCTGGCAGGGGTTGGAAGCGTCCCACCAGATGAAGGGCAACCTCGTCTTAGGCGGCTACGACAGAGCGAAGATCCAGGGGGATAATTTTACAAGGGACTTTGTGGATGCGAAGGAGTGCACCAGCGAATTAATGGTCTACGTAAAACAAATCTACATCACGACGTGGTATGGGGATAGAACGGAGGTTTACGAGTCTTCGGGTTCAACTCTCAATGCCTGTCTCAGGCCGGATTTCTCGCCTATTTCGCTACCTGAACCCATCTTTAATAATTTCAAGCGCCGTTTACCTGGGAAGTACCTTGGGCCTGCGACCGGGATATATGATAACTCTATCTTGCATGATAGTAAAGACATGTAAGCTGGCTGACTTTCCTGATTAACCTCAAATTCCCTTAAAACAAACGCCTTTTAAATCGTCAACTTATAAACCATCTTCTGCTAAATCCAACTCCCCTTCTAGCTTCCAAGGGAATCTCACGTTTACCCTCGACTCCGGCCTTAGCATCACCGTGCCAAATCATCAGCTAGTCCTCCCCAATGTCGTCATAAATCGCGACGGCCACCAGACAATCGCCAACGACTCCCGTGTAATCCCAATCCATAACGCCGGCCGTCAGGGCGCTTCCCTGGGCCAATCATTTCTCTCCGCCGCATATTTACACGTCAACAACGATCTCAAAAAGTTCTCCATCTGGCAAGCCAACCCAACAGAAGAGACAGATATAGTCGGTGTCGCCGCGGGTTCCTGTGACCCTGGCCCCTCAACTGGCTCCGACTCAGGCAGCGGGCTGGGCGGAGGCGCGATTGCCGGCATCGTCATTGGCGTCGTGGCTGGTATCGCGCTCGTCGGACTCGCTGTATGGTTGCTTTTCCGGCGGAAGCGCAAGCAGAACGAAGATGCACTGTTATCTCAGGGTCATTCGCAAGCAGTTGCGGCTGCCGATTCGAAGCATCGGGCTTTCGAGCTGAATGATACCGGGGTGTCGAAACCGGCTTCCGGTCCGGCGGCCCCAGAGTACAATTCAGGGGTGATGGGCGGGAATTATGTGAGCGAGATGGCAACTTCCCCGCTGCCGCAGACACAAGAATCCCCCGTTGAATTGCCAGTTGATAATGTTCGGCAAACGGATGGCCCTGGTTGATTCCTTCACTCCCGGGTCATTGTTCTCTCGGCATTTTCTTCTTGTGTTTCCTTCTGACACGCGTCAATTCATTACCCAACGCCTCAATCTCTTTCATCTCATTTAGGTAAGCTGCAATACATAAGCATGCCCCTAGTTCACTAAATCAGTTAGACTCAATTCATTCCTGAATGACCGGAATGTCGACAACGTAATAAATCATATTATGTTTCTTAGAGCAAATGGTTATCAATGTTGGTGCATACATCGCTTCAAAGAAGAGGCAGTTACTCTCATATACATATATTAAAAAAGCTCTCGCTTTCATTTCTCTCCACACTAATGATCGTGACAAGGTAAAAATGCTACCATGCCCGCCTTGCAACATTCAACAATGCATAAAAGAGTACACAACACTATTATAACACTCTTCAACGGCGACTGGCAGCGGAGCCTGTCACAGGAGATTATCCGCTACAAATAATTCCAAAGCGGCTAGACCATTACTCTGCTCGAAAAACACACTCATTTCATAAAACATGCCTACAGGTGGAGCGAAGCCTGGAATTTTTCGAGCAAAAAAAGTATTCATTCTATAATTAATTATCTATTCAGCATTACCCCCATCCTTCCAACTTCTCAAACGGCGTACCCGCTCTGTCTCAAGCCCGTTATATTACCACTGCCCGAATTTCAACCTGCCTAACGGGGACAAATAAAATGAGAGTGAAATAACCCTTTTTTTCTGATAAATCAAGAGGTGCTAAAGCAATCAATTTCTCCAAAACAAGCTTTTTTTAATATCAACGCCTAAGAGGGTATATGGCGGTAATGCAAGTTTCATCAACACATTCCCAAAGAAGTAAACTGAAATTAAGAAAAGAAAAGAAAAGAAACGAAACAAAAAGAATTACCCAATGTAAGGGAAAGACACACATTCTCCATTACTGCGATTCACGACCACCCCTTGCCCGGGTAATAAGATTCTCATTACTCAGCCGTTGAACAGCCGCCCAGGGGTGGCGCGGAAACATCTGCAGCACCCGCGCGGGACTAGCGGTTTGCGACTGCATCTCAAAGTTGCTGGTAACTATGATCTTCCTGTCAAATAAGGATCTGAACCCGCTACCGTTGGAGCGCCGCTTGCCGCTTGAAGTGAGGAAGGGCGTGTCGTCCTCGTCTGATGCATGGTAGTCTAGGC
This sequence comes from Blastomyces parvus, assembly GCA_002572885.1. Lineage (NCBI taxonomy): Eukaryota > Fungi > Ascomycota > Eurotiomycetes > Onygenales > Ajellomycetaceae > Blastomyces > Blastomyces parvus. The sequence goes on from PDNC01000097.1 coordinate 50,688, forward strand.
CCATTATGGTGATGATATTGGCCAGGAAAGCGAGCAGGAACGCCTCGCCCTCTTTAAGAGCGTTTTGATAACTATTAGCTGTGTCGCGGCCCGGTATGGGGAGCGGAGCTAGGGCGATGGCAATGAGGAGAATGCCGAGGGAGAAGAGGGAGGCGATTAGGAATTTCCTGGGGAATGGAGTGTTAATTGTGATGATGTTTGGGCCGGCTTAGGGGTGTGTTGCCTGGCAGGGTGTTTGTAGATATCTTACTGTGTGAGAGACCGGCCTCTTTGAAAGGCCCAGCGAAGAGGAATAGCGAGCAGTAAAAGGTGGGTTAGAGTATTTGTTATGGTATGTGTGTATGCGTGTAAAATGGTTTTGGCACACGGGCCTGACTAGGTCGTTAGCCTTGGCTTTTTAATGCTCGAAACTACTGTAACAAGCCTGGAGGTTACTTCGATTCTTACCTGGGTCTGGTGCTACCTGCCAATAGAGGTGGAAAGGGGAGCATTCACTAAATGAGATAACTTGTACTAGGACAAAAGTTATGGCTAAAATAACCAAGGTAGTGCTCAGTATATGGCTCGGCCATAGTAGCCCTGGAGAGATTCGCGTGTATAATATGAGGATGATGGTTTTTTGGGTCCAGAGACTATAAATACGTTGCCATGGTCATGTTAGTAGTGTTTATAATGATATATTTTTGAAAAGGCAATCATGAAAGCCCGTACTAGGTAGTATATGTGACCCGATGTGTTAGCGCCAACTTGCTTCCTATCTCCCGGTGATAGATCTCGGCTTCCGTAAACTGTCTTTCCATCTGACCAGGCGGATTGGTGACGTTCGTTCCCCATAGAAAGACTAGGACGCTCATCGCTGTGCGCGCACAGAAGCAAACAAGCGCAAATATCGTGAGATAGTCGTTGGCGCAGAATGACCGCTTTCGGACCTTTTGCAGGAGCAGCCGTGCGAGCATAAACAATATCGTGAAAACCCCCAAAACTCCAACTAAAATAAAATTCTGTTTCGCATCGAACGTCATCGCCATGGCCGTCTATGACGTGGCAGTGGCCGAAGGGTGAAGAGAAACGTGATATCCCAGAGCATGAGAGGAATTCCCTATTAGTTTGATGACCAAAATCAATTCCGAGAGGGAAAAGATCAAGGGAGGCCAGCGGACTGGTATGTATATATTATCACTACCATGCGCATCCGCTTCCTATAGAATTGATCTCATCGGGAATCTCACTGTCTCAGAAATCAGCCACCCTTTCGTATAATTTGGCTGATTCGAGATCGAAAATATAAAGCTGGCTGTTATAGGGTCGCACTCATTTCACCTCCCTTGCGAGATTGGTTATATATGCAGCTGCCTCCAAGCACAGGCACATGAAAACCTTGACAATGATGTGCAAATTTTATGGGCTTGGAGATCATTCAGGACCAGGAGCCAGGTTCATCGGTTCATGAATTCTCATTTTCGTCATATCTAGCTTTCGCGTGAGCTGATAGGCAGATTAAAATGAAGAGCTCATTCTCCGCGACTTTTTCGTCCAGTAGGACTGCAGTTTGATCTCGTGTCCACTTTCTCCATAATGGTGAAACATCGAAGAAACAAGAAACAAAGCTATCATAAGCTAGTCCCACTCGCCACGTAGCGCACTCTAGCCTCAACGGGAAGCCAATGTGGCTGAACAGGGCCAGGGGCTGGTGCAGGTCGGAGGGAACTTCTCGACGCGCTCCAAACGCTCCTTCAGAGGGAGATGCATGCACTGTTTCAGCATCTGAATGCTGGTTATCGGAATAGCTCGTGCAGAGCTTCCATGGTCTCTGTTTGATCTACAAGTAGGCCGCTCCAGAGCCAGACAGGAGCTCTCCAGGAATATCCCGGTAGAGATGTCTCCAAAGCTTCATATCAGTGTATCATGTACGAACTGGTGTGTCTGGTCATTGTTTCCAGGGGTTTGCAAGCCGAAACATATATATTTCGGGAACAGGAACCGGTATTTGCATGTGCACCGTGCACGCACCTGGATTGATCTATTGATATAGATACCAGAATGGGTGTTGATTGCCAAATTTAGAGGGCGACCTCAACGCTGAAGCGGGAGCGATATTGAATGCATGCAAAGTGCGCATTCAACGCCAATGGGAGCGATACTGGATTCGGCAGTGTGCCAACCTCCCTGGTGAGGACGAAAATTAGGGGAGCAGAGCATGAGGCCGGAAATCCACTAGGATATCACCCTAGCTTGTAAGAAATTAATTGTTCGTCATGCCCAAACAACTGACGTAGGATCATGTCGGGAATATAGTCTGTTTGGGCTAATTACAGCGTAGCTCACTCCTTGACAGCCAAGCAGCAAAAAGCAAGGCTAGGTTGGTTGGTTTCAAGGAGAAAAGATTTCCTTTTGGCTAGCTCTCGCTCCGTACAGCCATCATTGCAGTGTGGGATGGCAGCTCCATCCCTGGAAATCCGCTTCATGACACGCGCCAAAATATGCTTAATATTCAGACGCCAAAAATAGCAGAAATTGTACTGTTTCAGATTTTTTGGCCTGCTCATGCGTTTGGCTTCTCTGTCGGCTAATGGCGGCATTGCTCCCTCACAAGGCGATATAACGGAGGAGAAGATCGGTATTTTTATTCTCCGTTTTTGTTGAATTTGCCTCCCTTTCCTCTCTGCTGCGCACCCTTCGGATCCGGGCGCAGACCGTGTTGTGTATTAGCCGAAATACCCCGTTCCCCGCACCTCAGAAGATCTTCTCTTCCAGAGTTCTAAGTCATGTACACATCTAGTCCTGGTGCGGGGTAAAGCAGGGGGGTGTGAAAGATGAGAGATAGAGCAAGGCGGGCCGAAGAGTTCCATCCATGCTTCCAAAGCTCAAAGTGCAGAGCTGGTGAGACCTGATAATGGAGGGGGACATAAACCGGTGATGAGTGGTGAGCTTATGATGTTCGCGATGCTCCGATAGGCCGCCTGTAAACATAAACCATGTCCAATAGCTCGAAGCAACACATGAAGACGTGCATAACGCGGAAAGCGAAAATCCTGTATCATGTCCAACACCGTGATCACGGGCTTGTCTCCATCAATATGGACATGGTTGATCGGTTGCATCCCGGGCGGGGAGCGAAGCAGACAATCTGCCTGGCCAATTATCTCTGGTCGCTGCATCACCACCCCGAGCTATATCCTCGGCTGCTATAGCATGGTTTGTATTCCGTGTGTCCTCCATTCGAACAATTGGACGATTCCATGCAGGCAGAAATTCGCTAACTCTCGCCCTGTCCGCGTGTTTGTGGCCTCCAGGCGGTGAAGAGATATTAATTTCACACCCAACCGCCATGGTAACTTACGGCATGAACAGTAAGTAGCGGAAGCTGCGTTTGATCATTTGGGATGAGAAGAGAGCTTGGTTTCGCAGTTCAAGCACGCGATCCAAAGGGGAGATAGAGATGAGGATTGATGATTGATGATGAGAGTACTCTCTGCTCAGCTGAATGTGAATCCAGTTTCAATGTGGTTTTCAGCCTCAGGGAAGGAAATACCTACGCAATCCCCACCGGAAGCAACAGTTACGAGTATCCGAATTAACCGGAGAATAATTAATTCTGTACCTCAAGCCTTGAAATGAGAAAAATATAAATGAGAAAAATATAAAAAAGAAAAAAACAAAAAAAAAGATGGTGATGAGAGTGGGATTCGAACCCACGCCCCTTTCGAGACCAGAACCTTAATCTGGCGCCTTGGACCGCTCGGCCATCTCACCTGATTTGATGGAGACTGTGCCTGTGATCGTGGCTTTTCAATATCAATTCTACCACAACACTCAACAGAGCCTTGGGATCACGCTCAGCTACATACAATGGCGGAATATTGTTCAAGCAGATCAATGCATGGTCCAGAAGCTATCAAGAACCCTATTTTCAATATGAAGAATGGCTATGCCGAGCGCCTCTTTGGCTGACACCAGGTGACCTTTTGCTGCTGTCTGAGAGCGTAAATATGTATTGTCCATGTCCAGCCAGCATAGGAAAATGCACAGAATAAATAATAATAAAATTGAGAGAAAATATCTAATTCAATTGAGGGAATAAATGGCCAATTGGAACACTGATAAAGATAATGATAATTCTATCAATCTCTCCATTTCTCAAGCCCACTTCATATATTGCTTCCCCCTTCTTTTGAACCCTTATGTAATAAATATGTGTATATATATATGCTAAGCGTGCTGCTCTCTCCTCCTCCTCAATGAAAATTGTTGAATCTGCCTCAATGACCTGTAACATCAAAAGAGAAGAGATAGTAGACGCGAGTTTTGACTTGTTTAGACACTACATATCCTGCAAGGTTGAATGAAGCCGATTGGGTTGAATGCCAGGCTACCTGTGCATCAAATTTCTAGTTACCAATAACACATATCCAGCGCCACCGGATTGTATGTAATGCATAAACCCACTGGCTGATAACACACCACTGCTCAGCAACGCAGAAAAGTTGCAACTGCCACCGACCTTCTTCTAACTCATTTCCTCACTACGGATATTTCCACCCGATCGCCCAAGCCGCATCCACCTTCTCAAGATACACATAAAACTGTCCCTTACTCCATTTGCCACCTCTACCGCCAAAACGCCCACCAGCTATCCCTCCAGCTCGTGCGAAATACAAGAACCAAATCCCCCAAGTCTAGAACACATATTCGAGAGCCATGGGAGAAAATGCCACGACATCCATCGGCGCAGGAATCCTGCGAGCGTCAGCGAGCTATTTACAAGAAAACCCATGTCAACTTGCAACAGGCATAGGCTTAATGACAACATCGATTATAGCCACGCCTTTTCTTTGGGTAATAGGATTCAGCCCCATCGGCCCTGTTGCAGGGACCCTTGCGACGGCATGGCAGTCCAGCATTGGGGCGGTACCTGCCGGCAGCATTTTTTCTATGTGCCAGAGTGTTGCGATGGGTGGCGGAGTTGCAAAGGCCATTACTGGCATTGGCGCTGCGGGGGCGGGTGTGGCAGCGTTACCGGTAGTATCGAAAACGGTCAGGGTTGTCGTGGGTTGGTTTGGGCGTTGAAGCGGATAGTGTACGAAGTGAGTGATATCATATATGTGGGAAGGGCGGTGCGTTTGCTGTAATGACCTTGGGAATTGTTCACTAATGAGGTCTAGTATATCGAGGACAACTTAAAAGAGATTCCGATGGAACGGCATTGGGCATCGTGGGAGGAAATGTGTAACATCAAATGGGAGAGATTCCACCTCTCATGCAAAATTGGATCAAATGGGATACAACGATTTGCTTTGTCCTGGCGCAGAAAATGTATAAATTCATTGCATTGATTCTTTTTTCTTCTATATGCCTCAAAAGCTCGCCTTTGTGACTTTCTGAATGATCCTGTTGGACTGCAGCCTGCAAATGGGGTAATCAAGAAGTGATACTTTCATTTGTTCCAGCACTGTCAACAAACTTGGGTTTGCATAATCGCTGTGTATCTTTCACAGAGACACACCATAAACACCACAAACAGCTGTGGTCAGCCACATCCCCATGTACTGACAAGAGAGATGAGCACAATGCTTCCCTTACCCATTTTGCAAACTGTTGCCGGCGTGCCAAAAGCGATTTATTTCCGCTGTGAGTGGGTATACTTCTTTCCCCTAACTGGTCATGCATCACTTATTTGCCTAGTTTGTTTTGGAGAGGCAGGACACAGGTGTGTTCGCTCTACCTGACGAGTCTCTGGTCAGCTTTTAAGCTTGAAAACTATCGCATGAGATTTATAGTTCAGCCTGAGAATTATTTCGGAAAGTGACCTACCTTAAATGAATATGTAGTGAATTTCAACCGTCTTCTGTTGTTCAGTGTTCAGATTCTGCGAATCGCGCTTCTTTGAAGTTGTCAGTACAAAGTATGGGTTGTTTTGCCATTCTATCACCCTCACCAATTACCGAGAGAAAGCGTGAGAGGGCGTTTCGAGACCTAAGAGAAACACTATTAGAAAGCGCAAAGCGCGCTCATGAGATAGCTGAACCTCGTCTTCTCTCTCAAATCCATGATGTGAGTGAAGGAAATTGGCCTTCCTTTGCGATTTCGGACTGCTCAACCTATTTACGGAGGAAGGTTGACGGGGTGCTCTCATCCGCCTCCAAACAAGCGCAGAACTTGGAAATGAACGCATCAGGGGTTATATTAAAGCGCATGTCAATGGTTCTAATATGAGAGACCAATGCTAGTGTGACTCCACGGATATTTAATCTACCTTTTCGGTCATGCAAACTCGGCTCAATGGTGTTTTCATCCTTTGTTCGAGAGGATCTGTGCGCCGTTCATAAACGCAGTCATCTTGGATGGATAGACATCGCTCACGGTAGCTGAAATGGACGTTGCGGCCGTAGCCACTGACATGAAAGTGACGTGAAGGGATTTGAGCCTGCTACGCTGAGCCACCCATGTTGTGGACGATTGATCCATTTCAATACCGGGGCACGGAATGGCAACACTGCCTCGTTGAGGTTCACCTGCGTGTAGCTAGTTTAGTAAAAAAGCCGGATTTATGAAATAGGTAGTTTCGAGCCATTTTGAGAGAGTTTTGAATTTGATATTGTTCGTTTAAGTTGGCTTGTACAGGGTTCTTCATGAGTCCTTGAAAATAAAGATCCGGGCCTTATTTAGACGTTAAATTCCCTGACCTGGCTGGGTGAAATATACTAAATGCAAGGTATTGCGTAGCGGGGTAACATTCGTTGTTGGAAATATGTTCCCTAAGCACAATGGTCGTATATCAGCATGGAAGCACTAACTGAATACACCGAGGAGAGGAGCATTCGTCGAGGGGCGGGCCCCTGTTGTTTAGCTAGTAGGATTTGGCTGGAAGGACCAAACATGAAAATAAGAAGACATATTGATGATTTGGGTAGGTATCTTAGCGTCAAAGGAGAAAAGTCGCTACAACACAGGGCACATTCGATTCAATAACTGGAAATGACAACATTCCATTGGGAGGAGCGAATGTTGATAGCGAAGCGGTGGCTTGAAACGGCTGCATGTATTCACATACGCCAAAAGTGATTGGGGCTCATGTTCAAATGAATAAATTGATTCGATAGAGCCGTTCCGAGGCGTTGTAGGAAAGCCCGGTCAAAATTATGAGGACACGATGCGTTGTGCCACTTGAAAACGCATATAGACCGGGCTGAGGGGTTGATGCGACTCGTGAGCGAGCGGTGCGAGCTTCGGGCAAAAAAGAAACAAAGACAGGATTTTTTTCTTCCACAATAGTTGAATACAGAGTTTGGAGGTGTGGAAAATAAGTCTTTGCAAACGCTAGTGATTTAAGTGGTAAGATGATTATATACCATCTCTTCTGGACCGTTTAGGAGTGATCCTAGGCTTTGCTGCTTCCTACTGTGGCTATGGCGCAGGTAGCCGGGCACCTTTGAGTGCCTACAAGAGTGCCTAGCTTCGAGAGCCCAAGCCCCCAAATATTAAAGGTCCGGGCCGAAGCAATTTGAATCCGGCATGTATGTACTGGAATTTTAATATAAATTTCTAGTGTGTGCAAGGGCTTATTTTCCACGTTTCTGTACTCCGTACGGGGATGGGCTCCTATGCTCCAGCGCGCAAACCCCTAAAAGTCAGCACTTAGCCCGAAGGAATGTGATGAGAATGTGGATGACGAGTTAAGAGATCTCTGTGATGCCACTGACAAGGTTCTTCTTCAATCCGTCAAGCGAGGTTTTTGACTGCTAAAAATACCTTTGGCTTGCCAACATGTTCGGGGGTAGTAATTGCGGGCCAGATTCGCCCCCAGATTCAAGAGCCGTGAATCATGATGATTGATATCTTGGGCGGTGGCATTTTGTTCGGAAAGGCCCAACAAATATCAAGAAGCTCTGAATTGGTTTCCATCCCTGTTCTGCTGATGAGGTTGGCGTTCTCCACATGGTTGGTATCTCGAGAGGGGGCATTATCCTTTTGAACAAGGACAGGATTTTCAAGCAAGTTTCCGTTGGCAATTAATGGCCCGCTCGTCTCAGCGTCTGGTGACAGTGATGCGCCATGGTGTTGCTCCATTCTATCGACGTTCCTGGGGTTGGTTGGGATGTTACGCCGCATATCCACGGACGAGGATGGGGATGATCGGGTTTTTTGTGTCAATCTATGTGTAATTTCAATATTGCAGCCGAATCTATTCCACCGGATCAAAACGGTGCTTCAACGTAAACCTTTTGGTCGGTCTTTAGGAGGTCGTAGCACCAAAAACATGGATGATAAGGGGGCCAAAGTTCCGGGCCAGGTGCGCTTGACACTTCGCCATTCCTCCGCACGATGGCACCTTGGGAAGAGTCGTGAGAGCTATGGTCCAGGGAGGGAGGGCTCCACTTCTGCTTGTTGGCACAATGACACCGCTCCCTCCCTGGTATCTTCTATACTGTTGATCCGAACTCATGTTGCCGGGATATGAGAGGACTACTCCGTAGAATCGTGCGGGAATTGGGGCAGCTCGCTTGGTTGGGCCAGATAACGGTCTGACCAGTGGCAAGAATCCCCCGACACTGTGAGGCCGTGCGGGCCATACCCCACACCGAGGGAAACGCTGTGGTGGCATCATATGCAATGGTATTATGAAAGAATTACCTTTTGCGATGTAAGCCTTGCGGGGGAGAGGAGGCTCTCGTCACGTGGATCTCGGATCCGATTTTCCCCTGACATCGCAATTCCATCAACATCAACCCCCCGTTGGGCAAACAAACCCTTGCTCCAAGCCTCCAGCGCATCAGACGAACGGAAACATTTGCCATGCACGATTCGCTAGACTACCAGGTAGTCAATTGGGATCTCGCTTGGCCAATATTGGTGCTGACATGTTGACCGCACTAGTCGTCACCGTGGCTAGTCCACTCATCCTTGGCCGCCTAGCCTTGTCCGGGGCTCGACAGGAACAGGCTGTTGGCTAGGAAAGCAAAGAACGCCCAGGAAAAGCGGGTTTTTTTTTTGTTTGTGGACAACTTCAGCAGCGTTAAGCTTTTGTTGGCAAAACCATAAATTATGGAGGGCAGACAAATCGGCCTAGCTGGTTGGCGGACAAGATGAGAGGGACTTGGACTGGACTGGGTCATAGGAAAGCTTGAATCAACAGCCGCCTGAAAACTCCCCGTGGTGATGGGAAAACATACAGCGCAGTTATCGACATATCATGAAGCCCTGGCTACTGCCTGGGTAACGAATCGCAGCATATAGCCGTGATGGGCACACGTGCCAAAATTGCGCACACTGATATTTTGCCCCCTGGCATGAGCTGAATGTTGCCTCGCGCTGTCAAAGATGGGAGAATTTCATAATGTGGTAAGAAATCACCCGGGTTTATTAGTCTCGTCCGTGCCATTTTGGTTCGAAACTAACTACGCTGTATGTGTAGTTCTAGTGTTCCCGCCACACATTGGTCATCGAATAACATTGGTAGTGTGGGATATGTCAGGGATTGCAGAATATTCGAGCGAGTCTTTGGCTGTTGTGCTTTGAATGTTGAAGGGTATTGTGTACTGTGGGACAGTGGGACAGTGGGACAGTGGGATAGAATTGGGAATTTCTATTGATGAAAGTACCTAGGTATGCCAAGCGATTCTTCTTTTGCAAGAATCTTTTGCGGCGTTTTGTCGTCTGGTTCTCCATTGCTTATTTTGTTCTGGATCTGCCCGAAAATCCGAGCAATGCTTCTGGCGTTGAACCTTAATCGCTTACTTTCGGTTTGCCCTTCTTCAACCCCAGATTACCCAGAAGGGAAATCAGACCATGGTCCACGGATGGCATGAGGCGGGGAACCAGGATGTGGTCTCGCTCGCTCTTTGGCTGGAATGGGAGCTAAACTTCGCTAAAAGTGCTAAAGCGAGACGATGCAACATTGCCTTGCTCGAAGAACGCCGCGACTGCGTGAGAGAGTGAGCAGCTAGATCGAATCCAGGCCCTAAGCTGCCGATCCTGGATGAGCTGGCCAACCACCGTACTCGTTGACTTGACGGCGTCTTCGCCAAACTTCGAAAGACAACGGCCTGGTCAAATCACGCCAAGACAGTGAGATGTAACGTGAAAACACATGCCAGCAGCTTTCCCCGCGAAGCTTGGTGGTTTGAAATTATATGATGTGATTGGGTCGCTTGCTTGCAATCGTAGCCCGAGAACTCGACTGCTCTCGTTCGTCCCAGGCGGCGTTCTTGGCTGCGTGCCCAGGCCGGAGGAAAAGGGAAGCCCGGACAATTGATGCTGCTTTGCTTGGTTCTCCCGCTTCACATCAGACATGGATAGTTGCATGGGTAGAAACATGTAAATAGCTGATCTTCCCCGTCGTTGTCCTCTTACTGTCGCTGTCGCCGTCCCTCTATCCTTCCTCGTTGCTTTTGGCGCCATATTCGCCGAACACATTTCGTGTCCTCTGTTATGAGCTTTGTCCCAGAAAGGGACTTTGAATTATGGGTTACAATGACGCGGGGGACATCCCGGACGCGGCCAGGAGCCATTCGAAAGATGTATCGATTTCGGGGAAGGTAGATTTAAAGGAAATTGACCATTATGTCGACGGCAACGGCCCCGAGCCGACGGAACATGAGCTTGATACCCTCAGGCGCGTTCCTGACAAAATTCCATGGATTTGCTTCACCATTGCTTTCGTGGAATTATGTGAACGGTTTGCTTATTATGGAACCACAATCGTCTGTACGTGCAATTTGTTCGAAATTTTTATAAAATCCAGACTCGTCGGGCTGATAAGATATTCGCAGTGACCAATTTCGTCCAACAGCCGCTCCCAGAAGGATCTACTGCCGGAAACGACCCCAGATCCGATGGCCAACCAGGAGGTGAGTGATTTCTTCTGGATATTGCTTCAAAACTTGACTGACACGCTTTGTAGCTCTCGGCAAGGGACAACGAGCTTCCCAGGGAATGGTATTGTGTACGCGCGACTCATACTCCCACCAATTTTCGCTTTCCAAATCGCTAATAGTTTAAATAAGTCAATAAAATGTGGTCGTATTTTGCGCCCCTCTTCGGCGGTATGTATCACACCTAGTGCCAGCATTAAAGGGTTCCGGAAAACTAATATCAATGACTTCTAGGCTACCTTGCTGATTCGAAATGGGGAAAAATGAGAACGATTCAATACTCTATTGCCCTTGCTATGGTGGGCCATATCATCCTTATCATTTCCGCTCTTCCGCCCGTCATTAAGAACCCGGATGGAGCACTGGGATGTTTGGCCATTGGCCTTCTTGTCTTTGGTGCTGGCGTGGGTGGTTTCAAGTGAGATTAATATACTTTCAATCGGGGCAACTTTCAAAGTTTGGAGGGAACTGACAATTTCTAGGCCTAATATTTCTCCTCTCATGGTTGAGCAATTGAAATACTCGAAGATGCGCGTTGTTGAACGGAGCGGCGAAAAGATCATTCTGGATCCTGCTCTCACTACGCAGCGTATTTTCATGTATTTTTATCTTTGCATTAACATCGGTTCCATCGTTGGTCAGGTTACTATGGTCTACGCCGAGCGTTACGTTGGTTTCTGGCTCTCCTTCACACTCCCTACTGTGATGTTCTGCTTCTGCCCGTTTGTGCTTGCAGTGTTCCACAAAAGATACGTTCACTATCCGCCGACCGAATCCGTCCTAGGAAACGCCGTCAAACTTATCAAGTTTGCTTGCAGGGGCAAAGTCTCTTGGAATCCCGTAAAAACGTAAGTGGTACCAATCACTCTTGACAGGAGTGTACCATATCTGACCTCTATAATAGTACTCGTAACCTGGGATCGCCGGCTTTCTGGAACGATGTCAAACCTTCAAACGTCGCAAATAAGCCCAAGTGGATGACTTTCGATGATGCTTGGGTTGACCAAGTGTCCAGAGGAACCAAAGCCTGCTTGGTGTTTGCCTATTATCCGCTTTTCTGTAAGGACGAACACATATGCACTCGCCTGTTCCTCAATGCTGATAATAATTAGGGTTGGCGTACAATCAAATCGACGGGAATCTCACCTCACAGGCTGCAACATTGGAGCTTCACGGCGTCCCGAACGATCTCATCAACAATCTCAACCCACTTGGGATTGTCATCATGATTCCGATTTTGGATTTAATTGTTTATCCATTCCTGCGTTTCCTTAAAATTCGCTTCTCCCCGCTGCGACGGATGGCGGCTGGTTTCTTTATTGCCACTTGTGCGATGATTTGGGCTGCCGTTGTTCAGCACTACATTTATACTACAGGTGCTTGCGGGAAATACATGAACAAGTGCCCTACCCCTGCTCCAATAAACGTCTGGGTCCAGGCTGGCGCGGTAAGAACATCCATTCGGAATACGCTTTTCCAATCCATCCAGGTACTAATACAAACCAATAGTATGTTCTCGTTGGTCTATCGGAGATCATGGCTTCAATCACTGGCCTTGAATATTCATACACCAAAGCGCCTGCCAATATGAGAGGATTGGTTTTCGGTCAGTTTTTTGCTCTCCCTCTTGTTCTTCTTAAACTATAATACAAATATTAACGCTATCTCCCGGGATAGGTTTCTACCACTTCACCAGCGCCGTATCAGCTGCCATTGGCCAGGCCTTCGTCTCCGTTTCTGAGGACCCCCTCCTCGTTTGGAACTACACTATTGTTGCCATTATCGCCTTCTGCGGTGGCGTTGTCTTCTGGCTCACATTCAGAGGCCTCGACAAGAAGGAAGAACAACTGAACATGATGCAGGAGTCGGAGTATCGAGGCCGTGCCAGGGAAGCCGCCGATGCCAAGGTTCTCGATGATGAAAAATGAAACCAAATCCGCCACCCACTTCGTTTCCCTATTCATATGCGACCTCCTTCTCTCCCTTTATTCTTTTTCTTTTTCGTTTTTTCTCCTTGAATTTTATCACATACCATCTGAAGACAGAAATGTGTTCGAGTAGCAGTGAATATACCCAATTTTTGCGCCTTCCGCCTGCTCTGCATATGTTCATACGCATACGCCTACAATACCACATTTATTGATCTTTTCAGCCCTCCTTTTTAATAGCCTGAAAACTTTGATGCGGGAACACGAGCGAAATTTTCCGCACGAGTCCTTTTTTATAATGTCAATTAGCTAGTTTTAGGTTCCCTCCTTATACCATCAAATATATTATTTTTGCTGCGTCGCACGCACTTCCAGCCTTTAGATTCACGCAGCAGTCTTCATACTTTCCTTGCTCTCTTTGACGAGAGACTTTGGCTTGGGAGCAGCTTGGAGACAGATAAGGGGACATGCGTTTGCTTTTGCCAACTTAAGCGAACAATACCAGGTGGCGTTCCAACCCCCTGATCTAGCCTAGTTACCTGGCTTGGCTGAAACTGCCGGCTTGAAAAACCAGCACTTGGGTTTCCGTTTTTATTTATTTATTTATTATTTATTTAATTTATTTTTCTCCTAGAAAAATCACATTGCTACATAGAAAGCTCGGGAAGTCGTCCTTGTGATAATGGTCTTGTTTTTAGGGATATCTCACTTATCAGTTTCCATATTCTGTCACAGGGGGTTATTTTAGACCATCCGGGGCTTGGCTGTCAACGGCACCAATTTTGATTGAGAGAGAGAGATGTCCATGGACTTGCTTTGATTACCGCGTTATGGTTGTCCTGGGATGGGCGCATTTCTTCAGTTTCGCCTCATACTGTAGTACTGGCGTGGAGACTGGTGGGAAGCTTTTGGGGCCGCACACCAATCAACCCCCTAGCAGACTCTTAGACAATAACGAAGTGGTGATAAGATTCAGCTGAGTACCATGAGCGTCCGTCCTTCCGAGCCCAAGGGGAAAGTTATAGATCACCACAGACGCAAAGAGGATGACGAAGTATCCTTGTGCACGCCTCTCATACGATGATATTTCGTGCAGCAGTCTAATTCCATGCTCTCAGCACGAATAGGGTTTCTTGGGAGGAATTTCGGGGAATCTCTCCAGGGATGTCCCTATCTCCATCAAACACTTGCAAGGGAACCAAATCTCGTATATTTTTAAATTAATCTCGACCGAAAGCCATATATTTGCTCCATACAGTAAATACTGGGAGTGAGTCCCCGGCCCTCACCCCATGTTTGGCGTCCTTTATCACAAGACATGATGGTGAGGGCCGAACCGGCGCGAACATGGCCTGGTTGCTTAATTTTGCACTTAGGCTTTGGGATACCCTTGCTCCCCGATCCACCCTGGAGGGGGCTGACACGGGCGAAAACTGACCACCCATACTGGATTCGGCGAGATGTGACGAAGCAAACCCGAGTCGTCTCCGTTGTACCGGGAGCGATCAGACGCAAATGCGATGGTTTTGCCAACTGTCAAAGGCGGGGGACTGGGCATCTCTCTTCCAGAACGGGCTATCTCGGCAAAAGGCGATATGGTGAAGATAGGCGGTTGCCTCTCCTATCCCTGCCCATGGAAAAGGGGGCGGGGTCTCCGAATACACATGAAACTGAAAAGATGTGCTTTGATTGCTTCTGATCCGACATAGGACACATATCAGGGGTGTCCAGCTTCGGTATTTTGGGAACCTGTAGTATCACAGGTTTCGAATAGAGAACCCGCACTTGAAAACGGCAGCATTGCATTATGCGCTCGACATCAGGCGGGTTCAGCTTGAGGTGACTGGTGGTACGACCGATGAGGTAGCGCATGAATCAATTCAATATGCTATGGAATATACGAGAAGCCTGATGGTCATGCAAAAGAGGTTGGCTGCCAATGTCGAGGTAGATCGGCAATAAGAGACATCAGATATCGAAGCCGCATTTCTTGTTGCATGCATGGAATCTTGTCTAGCAGTTGCACGAGCACCTTGCGGGAGGACTATGTAACCATTACCATGCAGCGGACCTTCGGATCCTCAAAAGCCCCAGGAGATGAGCTTGTTTTTGGGCGATGCTGGGATTGTGCTGGGATTACAGCAGCTGAAATATCGTTCACAAGCAATATTTACAACACCGTATAGTGCCAGGATAATTCACCAAGGCCCTAGAACCCTGTCACGCCCGCCTGCCACCGTCGTTGACCAAAAGCAAGCATCAATACTCGCCGGCGACGGCTTGGTGAACATGTCCTGTTGCTACCCGATTTAAGTGAACCTTGACGTGCGCGAGAAGTTGTTGGCTACGCCTAAAGTAGAGCATGGAGAACTGCAACTATACTGCTATCATTGCACAAAGTGGAATCTTGTAATCAGTATCGCTGGCTCCTTAAGCTGGGAGTGGCCCTTGAACCCTCATAATATTATCAGGTAATCATATCCCGGTTATACATGGGCTAGGGAGTGTATAGTACTAGACACTGTTCATGTTGGTAGATTTCTCTTCCATCATTTGGTACTTGCATTTTATCTCGCTTTTGGTGCAACTGGTTCAGCCGACTTGGGAAGATAAGGGGGCAGTCTGCCTATTATGCTACTAGTGGACGGCGAAACATATAAGAGTTGGAAATCACCTCTAATGGCCCGGAGCAAGCAACTGCGAATGAAATAGAAGGTGAAAAAAGCCAACGACCTGTAGTGGGCCGGGTAAGTAGAACTATGTTTTATGAGCTTATTTACATAAACACACAAAATTCTTCGAATGAGAATTAAGAGCATGCTCGTGAGGCCCCGATATACAACTCAACTTGCAAATCAAGGGACCCTAATCTCTGCGGGTCCCGTCAACGGCAAGTCAACCTTTGCGGATAACACCCCGGTTTTATCATCATACTCGAACCGAGAACCCTCATCTCCGCCCTCCTTAGAAAATTTGCCTGACTTCCCACCATGACCAAGCACCGAGATAGAGGCAATCTTCAACTGGCCAATAGCCTCGGGGTCAAACTTACCCTCCATTTTGAATTGCCCCTTGCGATACGAGAATTGGATCTCCATTGTATGCTTTTGCTCTAGAGATTCGCCATCGTCAAGGTATAGAGCTCCAGCAGCATTACCATCAAGCCCGGGTGCAATGATAATGTCAAAGGGTTGCTCGCGGAGGGTTTTGGTAGTGTTGGCACTGTTAGTTCTAAGTGGGACGATGTTTCCTCCGCGGATATGGAGAGGGATGTGGGTGAACGGGACATTGTTGAGAGTGATAGATTTGCCTGCGCCGCGGACAGGTTTGCCGGTGTAGTAATCATAGAAGATATCGTCTGGCAGATATATGTCTACGCTTGTGGAATCCTCTTCCGTCACGGGGCTGACGAGGATGGCGTCTCCGTAGAAGAATTGAAGATCGATCGAGAAGGTGTTTTGGTCCTTAGGATACAAGTAGAATAGCGGATTGAGGAGAGGTTCACCTGTCTTTGTCTGCCGGTTAAAGGCCGTATAAATGTAGTCAAGCAATTTGTATCTAATTTCGATAGCTTTCCGGGCGGCTTCCGCTACCGACTCCCAGCGGTAGAATTCTTGGGATTCGGAGTCCCAACCATTATGGTTGCGGTAGAACGGGCTAAATGCACCAAGCATTGCCCATCTAGAGCAAAGAGTCTCCGTTGTGTTGCCTATACACACCAGTCAATTAGTGAAACTCGCCCAGATATGAATATTTATATGTTGCATACCTCCAAAGCCACAGACATCACTCCCCGTCATGGGTACTTGGAAGATGGATGTAAACGCAAGCATCTGTCCAATTGATCTCCTATACTGGTCCCATGTGCTTAGATTATCACCGAGCCTGTTCTCAAAATCGTCAGCACAGCCAATTAAATCTAGTTTCACTTTTTTGATCAATTGATCGTTCTCACCATTTTCCAACATGCTTCCCAGCGCCCGCAAACGTACTACGGGTGATAACCAACGGCCTCACCGACGATCGTCTCTTGAGCATCGCAGTGCGAGATATTTGGCTCATCACTACACTCTTAATTAACCACCCCTTCCAAAGGATCAAAATAATATCGACAGTAGAAGAGCCACAACTTACTGCTTCCATAAATGTTGTGTATATCATACTCAACCAAACCGTTTGCATGGACTAGGTCGGTGTCCGCAGTTTTGCTACTGATGGATCCTGCTTCGTTACGAATCTTGTACGGCGGGTCGAGAAGCTCGCGGTTTGGAAGGCCCTGCTTATGGCCATGTTTACCGTCTCTCTTCGCACGACTATGAGGTGGCTGGAACACTGGTGGAAATCCTGGAATAGGGCGTGGATTCGGTCGCTCTGCGGGTGGTTCAGGGGGAAACTTGTTATCTTTGGCGTACTTTTCTGGATCCTTACAAGGGTAGTCACAGAAATTGGCAGGTTCATTCATGTCGATCCATAGGCCGTCGATATCTACGCCGGTTTTCCCATCGAAAAATTTGGCAAATTCGTTGATCCAGTATTTTTCCGCGTTTGGATGGAACCAGTCCGGGAACGCTGTCACCCCAGGCCACACAACACCTGCTCGAGATTAGAAAAAGGAACATAAATTTTCGGCATCTCTGATGCATACCTTTGTATATAGAACCATCAGCTCTTTTCAAAAAGACATCCTGCTCTACCCCCCTGTTGAACGCTCCATTATCAGAATAAGCCACGGCAGGATCCACCATCACAATGTAGTGTTGGTCATGTTGATGAAGGTAGTCCACGAGTCCCCGGACCTTTTCTATCGGAAATCGCTTGGGATCTAGGGTAAAAACTTTGCGGTCTTCCATGTAGTCAATGTCCGTCCACATCGTCTCAAGGGGAATATTCGCCTGGCTGTAATTATAGACCACTTCAGCAACATCAAAGGCATCTCGATATCCATAACGGCATTGATGGAACTATTTCCATGTCAATGAGGCGTTTTCTTTCAACAGAAACGAAATAACAGTGGGAGTGTATGCACGATGGAAACATACCCCAAAACCCCAATAGGGCATCATGGCCGGTAATCCCACAACCTCTGCATATTGAGAGGCAGCTTCTTTTGGAGTCGGGCCAGCAAAGAAGTAAAGATCAATGATCCCACCTAGTTGATATCGATCAATGAAATATCCACCAAACCTCACTTTTTTCTGCGTCACTAACCTAGAGAATTGTATTCTAGATATTGATCACCCTTCCCATTCCTGTCGATCTTGACGTCCATGCCATTGGAGTTAAGGAGAAACACGCCGTGAGTACCGGCTTCGCCTCTGTGGTCAATGTAGATCGGGTGGCTGCCATAGAGATTGGTACCAGGCGGGATTCCATATGCATCACGATTCCATAGAGTTGCAGTATAGTTCGTAGTATTCAGGCGGAAGGGATTGGTGTGTTCCCCCATACCATAGAGGTTTGGATCTGCTGGTAAGGAAGTGCGGAGATTCAAGTATTGCGATTGAAAGACGAGATTGGACCCTTTTGTGTCGAAGAGAACCTCACCATTATCTCTACGCGATACGGAAAAGGAAAATGGGGCCTCCACGTAAGAAAATTTCAGCAAGGATTTATGGTTTCCTCGTTCAAGCTGTGGTCGGGGGAAGACCGATTCTGGGACCTGGTAAACATCCTCATCGGCGTCATAGATTTTCACATGAAGTCGCGAATCTGTCATTCCAATTCCAATCGGTTAGTATTAGAGACTATTTAATTTGTGAATATTGTGACGCTTACCAGTTTCATATTCGACCCTGAGCTTCAGGTTCTTCAAGTCTTGGCCATAGGTATTACAAGGCTGCCCTGCGAGATGTAAGTCCGCAACGATACCGTTTTCTAGTTCATGGATATTTGAAGCTTTATATCCGGGGCATTTATCGATTGGAATGGGGCCTTTTGAAGGCAGATAAGCAGCTCTCACAAGGCTGGGTAGAAGCAATAAAAGGAACTTCATATTTGTAGGATTGAAAGTCAGTCTAGCTTTTCATCAATAAACAACTTGGGCAGATGGATCGAATTTATAGCCATAGCTCCACCTCCGCATTGTTAATAACCGTCATGCCGATAATCCTTGACATAATGATACTAATGCAATGCATGCTGTAGAGTACAACAGTAACATCTTGGGGAGATTTGCAGGCGGGATTCCTGGTTGGATATGGATAGGTGCCCGGGTAAACTCGATGTATTTCGGCGAGGTTCTGGGCTCTCAACTCAACGTCCCCGTCGTGGGGTATTGTTAAAGAACGTTAATTGAGGCGACTGATCATCGTGGTAGCGTCATTTGTCCTTGGCCTGTGCCGAGCTACCTTGTAATTCTCCACTTTGCGCATTGCTTGCGCATTTGATTGGCCACTGAATATTTCCAAGCTCCAAGCTCAAAAGGGGAGGGAAAAATCAAAGTCAGCTACTCAAAGCAGCTTTAACCCGGGAAAATATGCTGACAATGCCCTGGCGTTTATTCATCCTGCCATTATTGCTCCTCGAATCTGAAGGTTTTTCTTTTCCTTTTTGGCAAGTTTGCCTGCCAATGGTCGGTCCTATTACCCCACAATAGCGCCGAGAGATCGTCCCTTTAGCAATTGCGAATCCGACTCAAACCCGGCCCTAGCACCTCGTGGGCCTTGCCTGTTGAATTTGAAAATGGATCTGGTCCAACATTGCTTTTGCGATCCTCGATGGGATAGCCTGCAAATTTCTTCACTGGGTCGATTGGCCGTCTATCAACCGCCTATCATCGCCTCGGGTAAGGAAAATGGAAGAATGTTCTAAGGTACGGTTACCACTTTCAATGGAGCTCCGAAGCGACATTGAATGAAGTCCGTGCTGCGCACTCTAGTCAAGCTACCGTTTGACATCTCCTTGTTTGTTTTCCTAGAGAACATTTTCCGCTGGATGCATTATTGGAATCATTCGAGAAACCCTGACATTTCCAGCCTGTCGCCGGAAAGTATGTGTCTAATTGCGACGTTTTTCTGCACGGCTAAAGCTTAATACCACGGTTTCTCAGCCCCACTTTTAGCGTTTGGTTGCTTGAATAGCATGTGATGGTGGAGAGAGAGAGGGAGTCCTCTTGAAAAACATTATCGCAGATGAAAACCAACCTAGGCTCATAAAAATATCAGGTTGGAAACATCCAATGAGGACAAGGGACATGTCTCTGTGATCTCCAGAGAAGTTGTGGAGTTATTAGTAGATGGGAAAGGTGGGGTGTTTCAAATTTTCCTGCTTGGTTCTATTTGTAGACCTGGATAACTCTTTCTCTGCTTCACCAGACCACAACATACCTTCTTGATTCCATGCTATTTTCTTCTTCTGCTGAATATATGACCCAGTAAACACAGGTGAGCATGCCGAAGCAAAGCCGCTCAGGTTTTCCAATTTCATGGCTGGACCTGATGTAATCCATACATCAATGACCTAGGGTAATTGGCAGTGGCTCAAAGCGAAGTTACACCTACTGTGCACGGACTCAGGGGTTTCTGGTGTATATGTGTGTATATGGAGCGACGATGGAGGCGAGCAGGTGGACGGATCAGTTTAGCAGATTTGCCATTCACGGCTCCGTGTATAGCTGGGTTTCTATTTCGCGGAGTTTTGCCATCGAGATAATTCGCCCGGAGATACCCTGCTAAGGTATGCAGGAAATATCGCTGTGAGATTTGCGGGTCTCAAAAAAAAAAAAAAAAAAAAAAAAGAATCCGTAGAGTAATCGATTGATTGGAGATAACGTAGCCCTCCTACAAAATATGTATCCTTCTCTTCAAAAAGCAAGAATGAAGAGATATGCGCTTGGCTGCGTCACGCTAATATTTCCAAGGACTGGCGGGTGTTCAGACCATTTTCGGTTTAGGGCCTTCGTCTCTTTGGATGCCCTGAGTGAGGTGCCTGGATCCAAATGGGTCCTTGTATTGTCAATCTCATCAATCAATGGCCCCCATGGACGGCGACTTGCTCTTGAAGCCTTTGAAGACGGCCAGTTAATTCCCCGGTCGTCGGGGGCCACACGCTGGATGACAGCAGACAGGAGACTTGGTTCGTATCATAGGAAGCTGGCTAGCAAATCTCACCACCAATTTCCTTGGCAACAATCAGAGTTGCTTTGCCAAATGATACAGATTGTTCGAATCTGTGCAATGGGGATAACGCATTATTAGTATTGTCCCGGTTCGCCGCGACATGCCTGTTGGATTTGAAGAAGTGCAGTGGAATGAAACAGGAGAGAGAAAGAGAAGTGGATCCCGCTGCTGCTGACAAAGCCGGGACTCCACAGCGCCAATGCGTCAGCCGCAACTTGGCGCTGCAACCGCCACCAACAACGTCAGACAGACTGATAAGAAGAAGCCATCACAGCGGCGGCATGCCTTCACCAGAGTTTGTGAAGTCCTGCTATAGTTGCCAGCTCTCACAATAACATAGCTCTGGGAATGTATCATTACGTTACACAAGTGGCCAGACTAACTAACAGGTGGGGGTGCCAGGTAAACTACAGTATATAACTTACTACCCCCACCAACCAACGTTCAATACACACGGCCAGACAGGAGAGCATTCTGATATACAGACGCTTTCTCTAAGCATGCTTGAGCCTGCTGGTTACTAGCTGACTCGCTATTATATCTGATAATCATGGACTCTTCGTCACCAATGGCCTCGCGTCGGGAGCCCAATGAACCCAATGAACCCAATGGGCTCCATGAATCGCATCACGTCCACATACCCTCGAGAGCAACGCGCACGGATGACTTGCCTGCCTATGATAATGACGATGCTATGTGCGGGCAGATGGATATCAAACAGAGCGGTATCGACACAAATGCCCAAATTGCAGGTACGACGATATCAAAGGTTTCATGCTCTGAACGAACACCTATCTTTTTACTGACCGTTATAGATGATGGTCGTGTCAACATCAATATCAAGGAACGTCGTGGAAGATTGGCCAAGATTCTAGGCCCAGCTTTTGGGACCCAACACAGCCAGCTCTCTAGTACCTCCTCCTTGCTTACCGGAGCAGAGACAGACCTTTCTGCCCCACGATTGAACATAGTTATTCAGATTGTTGGCTCCCGAGGGGATGTACAACCGTTTGTGGCCCTGGGCCGGGAATTGAAAAATGTGTACGGCCACCGCGTACGACTGGCGACCCATCCTACTTTCAAGCAATTTGTAGAGGAGAATGAACTGGAGTTTTTCTCCATCGGGGGTGATCCCGCTGAGCTTATGGCCTTTATGGTAAAAAACCCAGGCTTGATGCCCGGGTTCGATGCTATGTTCAACGGAGACATAGCCAAGCGTCGAAAGGAAATCGCAGAGATAATATCGGGTTGTTGGCGGTCGTGCTTCGAGGCTGGGGATGGCACTGGCATCCCAGTCACGGATGCTAATTTCGATGCCACCCAACTTGAGGGTGTCCTGCCGTTTGTTGCCGATGCGATTATAGCGAACCCTCCTAGTTTCGCTCACATCCATTGTGCCGAGAAGCTAGGCATTCCATTGCACCTTATGTTCACGTATGTACGTTCCGCCTACGATTTGGCGAGTAGTCTATTAAGCGTAACTGAACTGATATTTTGTATTTAGTATGCCATGGTCTCCAACCCAGGCATTCCACCACCCCTTAGCGAACGTTCAATTTTCCAATGCCGAAGTGGGAATGGCTAACTTTGTAACATATGCTCTTGTGGAGATGTTAACCTGGCAAGGCTTAGGTGATGTCATTAATAGGTTTAGGGA
Source organism: Blastomyces parvus (assembly GCA_002572885.1). Taxonomy (NCBI): domain Eukaryota; kingdom Fungi; phylum Ascomycota; class Eurotiomycetes; order Onygenales; family Ajellomycetaceae; genus Blastomyces; species Blastomyces parvus. The sequence goes on from PDNC01000097.1 coordinate 73,261, forward strand.
GCGATCCCTTGGGTTGGACCCTATGAGTATGATGTGGGCTCCTGGCACATTGCCCCGACTTCGTATATCTTTTACATACTGCTGGTACGCATGCAAATTAATCCCGCCGCAAGGATAAGTGAGTTAACATTTTGACTTTCTATTCAGGTCACCCGCTTTGATTCCCAAACCCAAGGATTGGGGCCCCCATATTGACATCGCTGGGTTCTTCTTTCTTCCGCTGGCTTCGACCTACACACCACCCGATGATTTGGCGGCGTTCCTCGCAGCCGGACCTCCTCCAGTGTATATTGGGTTTGGTTCTATCGTTCTCGATGACCCCAATGCAATGACCGAACTTATTTTCGAGGCTATTAGAAAAACAGGACAGAGAGCATTAGTTTCGAAAGGATGGGGAGGTTTTGGTGCGGAAGAATTTGACATCCCAGAGGGTGTTTTCATGATAGGAAACTGTCCTCATGACTGGTTATTCAAACGCGTGAGCTGTGTTGTTCATCATGGAGGTGCCGGTACGACTGCGGCGGGTATTGCATTGGGCAAACCCACCGTCGTGATCCCATTTTTTGGGGACCAGCCGTTCTGGGGTTCGATGGTTGCGAAGGCAGGAGCAGGCCCTAAGCCAATTCATCACAAGGAACTGACAGCGGACAACCTAGCGGCTGCCATCACTGCTGCACTTGAACCGGAGGCTAAACGCAAAGCAGAAGAGCTTGGGGCAAAAATTAGCCACGAGCAGGGCGTACAGGCAGGCGGAAAATCCTTTCACAGGCAACTGGGCATCGACTCGTTGCGCTGCATGGTCCTTCCTAATAAACCCGCTGTGTGGAATGTCAGGAATTCCAACATCCGCTTAAGCTCGTTGGTAGTAACAACGCTTGCAAGCGAAGGAATTTTGGATCTTGGTGACCTCAAGATGTGAGCAATCCGCCAATGCCCTCAACGAGGCGAAAGTTCAACTACTGACGATTTCTCACAGGTATCGGCCACGGGAGTATGATACAGAACCTGGACCCCGAGATCCAATAACTGGAGGAGCGGGCGCCCTGATAGAGACGCTTGGAGATTTTACCATGGGCGTTGCTGATATTCCCACTGATATCTTAATGGCCATATCAGGCTCTGCCTACCGTCGCCATGCAAAGAGAAAGTCCAAATCAGCCTCGCATTCGCGTAAGGGCTCCTCCTCGCAGGTGTCACTTCCGGACACCGCCACACCGTCGCTTACCCCAACAACTACTCTCTCAAGTACTCTCTCAGAAACGGAAACCGTTACCTCTGAGCCTTGCACTATTGTTGAATCTGTGGAGGATAAGCCGGATGAGATGACCGAAGACACATCCCGTAGCAGTTTGGAGCGGGATGATTCCGTGTACGTATAACTAAGCAGCCGCTTTGTAGAATGGCTATTTCTATGCATACTAACTACTCACCCCATGAAGCCCAAGGATTGACAAACCCAAATCCTCGGAATTCCGGAATATTACGGCTGCGGACATCGTGGCCGCAGGGCAGGCGGCCAAAAGAATGATCAATTTGGGCATCAAGTCCCCAATGGGATTCACCTTGGGTGTAGCAAAGGGGTTCCACAATGCCCCAAAATTATATGGCGATACCACTGTGAGGGAGTCTCCAAAGGTTACGGGCTTCCACAGCGGCCTGAAAGCCGCTGGAAAGGTACAGAATTTAATGATACTACTATGGGTCTGACTGGGCCTTTAACGCTAATTCTATAATAGGAGCTCGGATACGGACTATACGACGGAATTTCTGGCTTGGTTACGCAACCTCTTGCTGGGGCCAAAGACGGAGGTGTTGGTGGTATGGTGAAAGGCTTCGGCAAAGGGATTGGTGGTTTGATACTTAAACCAGGAGCAGGTAGCTACGCCTTCCTCTTCCCATTACGTTTATACATCCGTGGTTCTGATACGTGTACCACCCTAGGAATTTTTGCTTTGACAGGCTATACCATGAGTGGCGTTTACAAAGAAATCCAAAAGCGCTTGGGAACGAGCGTTGATAACTATATTATCGCGTCACGAAGCATAGAAGGATACGAAGAATGGAAACAGACTCCCAAGAGCGAACGCGATGCAATCATTCGAGGGTGGTACTCTCTCCGGACCAACCCGGACGTCAAGATCAGGGGGTCAGCATTTGCGTCCGAACTGGAGACATTAACACGAGGAGTTTTCGATCAAATTTATACATCAACATCAGAAGCCAAGCGCCGGATGTCTAGGAGCAGCTCTCCAGCTAGAGCCGAATCCCCATCACGAGGTATTTTCAATCATACCCGTATATCTTCAGAAGTCAAACGCCATATATCCAGGAGCAGCTCTCCAGCTAGGGCCGGATCCCCACCCCCCGAACGCCTCTTCCATATTTTCCGTACATCCAGGGAGAGAACCATGTCCCCATCCGTCGCCAGCGGAATCGAAGAAGCTATTCATAAGTCCGTTGAACAATCCTCCTATACAAGCGCCGAAGAAGCTGAGTTGATCGAGCGTGCCCTCCGCGCTAGCGTCTGTGAACTACAGGCGGCCGAGGCGGATGGGGAAAGTGAAGAAGCCGCATACGCGCGTGCCATCAAGGCGAGCATCGAAGAAGCGAAACGAGCACGACGGGAAAATTATCATCACATCCATTCTCATTCCCATGCGTCTCCACATATTCTTCTCGATGGACAAGATCTCTCAATGTCACCCTCTGGTCCGTCCACGCCCCGGGTCTACGCCAACCAAGCGGTTCAGGATGGGGATGGGGGTGAAGACGGATACGCGCGTGCCATCAAGGCTAGCATCGAAGAAGCGGAGCGAGCACAACGGGAAAATTACCATCACCCTCATTCTAATTCTCATGCGTGTCCAAATATTCTTCTCGATGGACAAGATCTCCCAATATCACCCTCTGGTCCGTCCACGCCCCAGATTTACGCTAATCAAGCCATTCGGGATGTGGATGGGGTGGGAGATGAAGCGAGAGATGAAAATGCCGACCTTGAACTCACGCTCGCCGAGTCAATTCGAAGCTATGCCGAGGAACAGCTACGTGATGAAGAGGAGATGGAGGCACTCACGGAATATATGCTCTGGAAAAGTGCACAGGACCACTCAGGTCCAAAACAAGTACAGCAAACCCAGCCAGAGAAGCAACCCAGCATTGAAGACCTGCGTAAGGCGCTTGAAGAAAGCTTGAAGACAGAAGAGACAGATGTAAAATCTTCATGATCTAGCGCATCTGCTTTTGATGATTCGGTTGTTACTGTGCATTGCCATCTATCAATCTTGGTGCTTGTTGAATACCCTTGACAGCATGTCCTTTTTTTATTTTTATTTTCTTTACGATTTTATTATGAATATTCGGCTATGATTGTCTCGTGTCAACAACCATTTGGTTCTTTTTGTCGTTCTCGCTATCTCGTCACTCCGTAATTTCACGGCGGATTTGACGTCATTTCTCCAATTTAGCGGTGTGCATAAACAACATGGATGGCAATAGATCTGCATTTATGCATATGTACTGTATCTAGCACAACAGTTTTAGATCATGGGGTGCAACAGGTGTGACTGATTTATATGTCCCCATTACTTTTATTATGGCTTTTGTTTTCGCGGAGAAACGAACATCTCATATATATGTCATTTCTCTGATGCTGCATACAACAACATACACCCCCTTTTCAGAGCGTCATGACAAAGCCCAACTGATTTTCCGAACACTTGCATGTCAGTTATTTCTCCAGAGTAGGGAGAGCATTTCACTGAAGGCTCCAGGGACCGTGCTGCTGGCAATGCCATGCGAGATACCTCATGTGGCCACGAACCGGGCAGAAATCTATATCACACGTTGTCGCCCTCCCTTGCCCTGCGCACCTGCCTCACATCATACACGCGTCCTATGCCAGACATGTGATGCGGCTTAAAAGGGAGGACGAGGTCATATAAATATCAATATCAACATCAATGTCAATGTCAATGTCGATGTCAATTTTCAAACAGTCCAACTCTTCCTTCTCCTATTCTCTTTCACGTTCATCTTGTCTCTTTCACACCTACACCTATAAGAAGCAGTAAAATCCATCAAATTTATATACCATACAGCAGCTATCTAAGAAGAGATAACGCTACCGTCGAAACCCACAATGCGCGCAGATAGCTCCAGCAGCGTCACCTGTGCCATCATCGCAATAGTGATGCTCATTAGCACTGCAAGCGCCGTCTGGACCTGTCCCAGTGAACGTGAGCCCTTCTGCTGCGGGAAATATTCGAGGCTCCGTGAGAGTCCGACTGTGCTTATTGGGATTGAGTGTATGTACCCGGTTTTTCTGCCCACTCGGTCTGTCTGTGTCTCTCTTCCCGTGGAGAGTTGGCTGTCATATTGTTATTTTTCTGTTTCTTGCCAGATTTTATATGTAGAGCATGGATTGATATAGCAAACATGGAAGATCCGCCTCTCCTCTTTCTTTTGCTCTCTTTTTCTTGAGTCCTTTCTGGTGAGAAGTAAGCTTGACTGACAGAACATCTACCCGGGAAAACAATTCAAATAAACAGGCGTCGATGCACCCAGAAACGATAACTGTACCAACGGAGCAGCCGTTCAATGCTGCAAGCCAATGGTATTCATCATTCTCTCTCCCTTTTTGTTACCACACTTCCTCCCGTCTCCCTCAACTTTCTTTCCATCAAGATTTTCTAACAACCTTATGTCATCTTTATTTTTCCCAACGGAGCAGACACCAGATTCACCGAGGGATCCCAGCTCGCCCCCGAACCCGTCGGCGGATTATTACTGCGATAGCAAGGCTGTTGGGTATAGCTTTCATTCGCAGGGATGAATATGAAAAGGTGGAAGGTTGAAGGGGTAGGCGCTTCGGGAGCAAATGAAGCAAAGAGAGAGGCAGTTAATGTGGACGGGACTAAATGAGAGAGGTGAATGGATGATACGATAATGTGGATTTGCGATACGTATGACTTACGTGATATGTAGTATTTATTTGGTCGATGTGGGGAGGGGGTATGATGATTTTGGTGAAAAGCCGCCTGATGAAATTGAGTAGTGGCGGGCAGGTTGATGTTGTGTGGTTTATCTTCTGATGATATTTGATGTTATTAAATAAAGGGTAATAAATAGGTATAGATATATGGATCTCTTATAGTTTATTGATGACGCAGATTGACATAATTTTATGTAGGTAGTTCATGAAATGGCCGTCCTAATGTCACTAAAATATCAAATTGAACAAGCCATGGAATGATATTTGCCTTTTTATATATATGTATAAAGTACTGCTCGATACCTCATGAGGAGATGGCTAAAGGTGTGAGAAGAGAATAGGAGACAAGGGAATTTATGTTTTCTAAAATAAACTCCGCGAGCAGGAAAATGTAGGATATCTGCTTCCATATTTTCCACATACAATACCCTTCTCTGAAAAAGGCCGGCCGGGGAAGATTCAAAAGGAGGGCCCGGAGCTGGTCTGGGGCCGGTGGGTGTATGTGGTTTGGGGAAATAGTAACAGTAAATTGGCGCCTTGGATTGTAGCTGAAATCCCAAGTTGGTTCGTTTTCTTTGGGTTTCATGCTCCAGGGAGGCAGGAAGTTCTCCTTAATCCCTTGATTATCGTAGTGGATGGCCTTCAAGGAATGGAGCGGGACGGGCACTGGGGCGGCCAAATATAACCAGGGGAGTGGTGGTAGGCATAGCAGGGTGGCGGGGGGTAGTTTTCAAGAATGAAACGGCCATCCCTATAGCCCACTTCGTAGGCGCGAGTGGTTAACTCCCCGCTGGACAAGTAACCCAATTTTCCCGCCTAATTGAATGCGCGAAACTGTTTTCGTTCACGACCATGTCCATTCCTACATGAGCAACCCATTTCACTCTGGGTTCACATCCCACAGCACCTCCGCGTTACCCCGAAAGAGCCTCTCCGCCATACCCGCGTCCTCCTCCGCACACCATCTCAGGCAAGCCTCAGCAAACGGTGCAATATCGATCCCCTCAAAGCGCGTATGTGGCCAATCCGTCGCAAAGACCAATCGCTCCTTACCGGCACGCATCAGTTCGCGCGCCAGCACACCTAGGTGCCGGAATTGCAGGTCATCGCTGAGCCGGTATGGCGCGGATATCTTGACGTACGTACTGCCCTGCTCCAGCAGGGAAACGAGTACGGTAAATCCAGGCACGGCGTATGGGTTAAATGGCGAGGAAGATGGCGACAATGAGGCCGATGGTGGTAGGGTCGGTTTCGCAAAATGATCCAGACACACCTTCACGCCCAACTGGGGTACAATGGGCACGAGATGTGGCAGCATTTCCATGGGCGCGTAGAGCTGTAGCACCCAGCCCAAGCCACGGATGATATCTGCATACTGGTGTAGCATGCGCTGTAGCTCTCCCGCACTCAGCTGCTGAGGTACGGAGACAAAATTCAACCTTACCCCCCTAACACCAAGCCGGTGCCAGGTTGCCAAAGTGCCTTCGTTGCTGTTACCGCGACTGCGGCGCTTTTCATCGATGATGGCGGCCGCGTCGAAGCAAACTACTCCCCTGCCACGTGTGGGGCCTAGCCGTCTGAGCCCATCGAGTAGACAGGAATTATCATAGCCATAGATAGAAGGCTGAACGAGGACTAAGTTGCGGATGCCCAGGGTTGATTCCAAGGCGAGGGCGTCGGAAAGGCTGTGGGGTTCGCTGGGGGCGTAGGCGGCGGTTGCAGAGAGAGGGTAGCGAGAGGGCTCTACGATGTGCATGTGGCTGTCCCAGGAGTTTGCGGGGGGACGTCGAGGTGTAGAGCTGGGCGTATCTGGAGATGATGGCGAGGGGCGGAGGGTTGATACGGGTCTATGGCTGCTCCTGGGCGATATCCATAGTTTCGTTACCCACGGTACGGGCTGGACCGCGGGAAGGGTTTTGACACGGAGTATACACATTTGGGAACCAGGTACCGAAGTATTCGAGTGTGGGAGTATTTATACCAGACCAGCAGCAGCAGAAGAGGACTGTTGGCAGGGTCTGTGACTTCATTCACGATGGGACAAGGGAGAGGTTCGGAGGAAGGTCGCGGGAACTAAATAATAATAAAGAACTAGCCAGCGTCGCAGCCGACGAACAGCCTACAATCCTCAAAATATAGTAGCTTTGGGCCTTAACTAAATGCGCAATAGTGATGTACGTGATTCTAGTTTTTTATTTTATTTTTAAATTGCGTAGTAGATTTTTTAATAGACATCTACATGCTACCAAAGGAGCCTATCCCTAACTCCTGAAAAAAGCAACCCTGAAAAAACAAGCAGATCAGGGAAAGAGGAAAAAGGAATCGCTCTGGTTTGCGCCGTAAATAATCAACAGTAACCAACAGCAACCAACAAGACCAGGAAGGGGATGACGGGAAGAGGGCGAAAAAAGCGCGAAACGGCGAGGGGAAGCTCGCTATCACAACATAAACCAGCAATGCCACCAGTGAACAAACGGAGAATATCAATGGATAGAAAATAAACGTGCAACGAGAGATATATAAATCATATCCCCTCCCCATCCCCCCACCCGGAATCGAATTCCCCACCCATATTAGCCGACAACGGCTCCACATACGAAAACGCCTCAAACAGCTCAGGCGCAATGTCATACACTCCTTCCTGTTTTAACGAATCAGGTATCGCCAAGGACGGATCCGCATCCGTGAGAATGCGAAGGGAGTCTTCATCGTCGCCATGCGGCGTTGTTAGCGGGGGAGGGGTGAAGCTGAATGCACCATGTGGCGGGACGGTGTAAGGATACGGGGACTGGGAGGTTTGCAACGAGGAGGAGGAGGCGGGCGACGTGGTGGAGGTGTCGTTGTGTGGTTTCTTGGCGACTGGTTTGTGGGAGAGGGAAATATGTTGTGTGTTGCGATTTGACGGGTCGCGGATGTCGATACCGAGTTTCTCGAGTTCTTGTTCGATTAGATTTAGGGCAGTTTTTATCACTTTGCGTTTGGGTTTGGTTAGTTGTGTATTACATATGATTCAGGACTGTTTCCCTTCCTTCCCTCTCGTCCGCTAGCAGGGAGGAACTGGTACGGGGCGCCACTCACCAGGATTAGCAGCTGTAACCCGGGTTAAGGCAGCTATGCAGAACCTTAATTTGTCCAGTGTTGACGGCGATGCGTATGTCAATGCCTGAATTTCGAGCAAAAATATTGACGCGGCGGTATAGATGCTGTACGCCAGAGATAAAACGACATGTCCGTCTCCGAAAGTGCGTCGGTACAGGTCGAAGAGGGTGATTATAGATGTAGCGGACGATATGCATTGAACAAGCGGCTTCGAATTGTTAGTCACTTGGGCTGAACCCCTGAATGGTCTCGAACACAGGGTTGGTCTGTGCAGGAGAATGTTCGTCGTGTGGTATACGCAGCTGGAGCACGGCGGTAAAGGTAGTAGGTAAGTAATGGTAATTTCCCCATTCCGCGATGGGCTTAAAAAAGGGAGCAGGAAACATACTTCAACGTAACAATATGGCTTGGTGGAGAATAGGGAGGGAGGTGGTCGACGATGAGTTTTAAAAACGCGGGTAGCTCGCCCCACCACCGTTCAAGATTGCGGCTCTGCCGAGCCACGCAGGTTTGGAATTCAGCCTCTGTGCTTTTACGGATCGGGTCGTATATGTGGATTATAATCTGGTTCAGGATTTCCGTTAAGGAGCACATCTTCATAAAACATGACGTCGCATGGGCCTGCGTTGGTGGATAGTGTGTGCCTTCGGGGAAGACAACACCATGAGGTGTCCATATCTCAATTTCGGCCGTGTCATCCACTATAAAATGGTTTACACATGTTAGTTGAAGTCCAGGCCCCCGGGAGGCGTCATAACTCAGACGAAAATCGAGCTCAACAAGGGGCTTACTGACATAATATCCGCGGCGGGCTGACAGGCGTATCTTGAATGAGAGGAGATCTGCCAAAATAAAGAGAAACCAATTTGTCCCAAAAGTAACAACTCCAGAAAAGACGATTCCGAATCTCGATATCCTCATCGGAAAACTGTACGGAGCCAGAATACTTCCTGCTATCGATGGTGATACCAAGATCCTCGACTAGCCTAAATGCCATACCGCTGTATAGCCAGGCCTGCGTCCTGTTTCCCCGGCCACATTCTTGTGCGCTTAGGAGGAGCAGCGATTGCACGACGGGTATCTGGCCATTGCCCGCCTTCAGAGTGCTGAATAAACCGGAACAGGCCTGATCGAAAAACTGGGTTCCGCCGTTGTACGTGTCGATATATTTGGCGACCTTCGGCTCATCCTTGCACCATCTCATTGAATGAGATAGGATGGCATTCAATAAAATCTCAGAGAAATACGGTCCGTTCATTTTCATGTCACCTGCAAAATAACCTGTGAGCAACAACGCACTCTTACGCGTGCCCCATAACACAGATAGAAAGTGAAAAGCAAGAACGGGTGAAACTTTTCCAAGAGTATCAACTGACGTGTAAATGCCGGCCGATAAACGAAGTTGAAAAGCGGGTGTATCCAACACCAGTGCGAATCGAGCAGATATTGAAACGGATCCTGATTCGAGGAAACAAAAGAAATGGAAAGATAAGAAGCTCAGTATATCTCCAATTGCCATATTGAAAAAAAAAAAATGAAAAAGAGAAAAAAAGGACAGAAAAAGATGGAGAAAACAGTGTAACAATCGGTCCGCGTTCTCTTACCGGTATGGTGGTCAATTGTTCAAAAGCCCTCTCCCTCCACGCATTGTTAATGAGCCGTTCCTTTCGGCTATCGAGTTCTGCAGCGGCCGGCAACAATGGGTTCACATCCTCGGGCGCGAGGCCACTGGGCAGCTGGAACAGGCTGGTTTGGCCGTAAAGAGAGATGCGCCCATCATCTCCAACCTTCAACCCATCAATGCCTCTAGCCAAATCTGATGGCATCTGCTCAATATCGTCGACATTGAGGGACGCGGTAGTTCTCGATAAATTCCCCTGAGGCTCCACAATATGGGGCTGCTGCTGTTGTGGTTGCGTATTTTGTTGCCCTAGTCCTCCATCAATATTCCCAGTCCCGCCCTGTATATTTGCGAGGGCTGCTTCGAGTTCAGCCACGCGAGCTTCAAGGGTTTTGGTGTAGGACAGGGTTGGCGTTCTGGACAAGATGACGCCAAAAAATTAGCAATGGCAAGGATTCGGAGCCAAAAGAAGCTCAACCCAAAATGTGCATTTGCTTTTTGAACGCAGTAGTGTTTAATAAGCTATTCTTAGCTCATAGGAAGCCACTATTCTTTTTTATCCGCAACTCACAGGCTATATACGCAGGTTTCTCCACGGGCGGCGCATCGCGAACAGGAGGGATTGGCTCCATTGCATTTGACCTAAAGACAAAATTTGGATTTCCCCACAAGTCGGGGGAACGAGCTGGTTAACGAAAATTGCCTTTCAAAACAAACAATGACCCTTGGAAAAAGCTATTTATTTCTGATGTGCAAGGAACCGGGGTGTAGGCTTGGAAGGGGAAGGATATCAGAGTCGGTTCAGCCGTAAAGGCCCAGGGGTTGACAGGCGACCACCAGCACCACCGCACCACGAAAACATCCACAACCACAGCGGCGCCACATACCTTGCGTTTGCGACATGCTTCACAGGAGAAGGCACTTTTCCTGGTCAAGCCAGGTTTTGCTGAGTTCTCAGGCATCGAATGGAGGCGTTAGAGAGGAAGACAGTCCAAGCAGGGTTGGGGATTGTGCTCTCTCGAGGGCGGAATGAGGGGCACAACGGAGACCGGGGGGGGAAGCAGTCAAAAATGATCGAAGAACCCCAGCAGCTCCCCATCTCGAAAATGCGCTGCCTCGAAACTGGCCTTAGCCCCGTTTCTCGACCCAGGGTTCCCGACCCAGGGCTGTTCCGTCAAGAGGCGAAGTTGACCAGCGTTGGCCGGCGGTTGAGATCAGCCCGAACGGGGATAGTTGAGGCGTTAGCCGGGGGATGGGGCCTCGGCACCGGAGCAGCGAGTTTGACGAAGTTGGCGCCGGTGCCGCAGTTTAAACTTGACTCCTCTCAACCTACGCAGTATAATAAGTCGCACTACAGTTAAAACTTGGATAAGAAATGATACATGGCTAGTCTGACAGATTCGTATGGGCCTGTTGATTTGCGCTCACAGTTAAGTTACTCGTCTTATGAGTAAACTGGACTACATCAAGCGTCCAGCACCTGGTGGAAGCCTACAGAGATGAGATTTAACCCCTGACTACAAGGTTGATTTCTTGAGAGATATTGATATCCGGAACTAATTGCTTTTGTTTTCTGTGGCGATAGTTACTGTTTCTACATGAATCTTTTAGATTCTTACCCATGATGGTAAGCATATATACACTCTCATCCCAACGAGTGATCACATAACTTATTGCTAACTAACGCTTAACTTATTTTTAGCGGCATAAATATGGGAGTGGAGATGTAAGTTATTTCCAAATCTTGACCTTCTTTCTGAACATGGGCTAACTATAACTGTGTAGCCGCACTGAAGGAGAATATCATATGCACCTATATCCCGTTCGCTAACCGGGTTCATGAAGGCAACTGGCTTCGGATCTTCTCCTCCAAGGACCGAGAAGAGTCAGAAAAACCACGCCACATTGAACTCAATGGCCAGGTATGCGTGCAAGCCAGTTGTAAAGATCCCGCGGGTCTCTGGGTGTGCAATTTTGATATCGAGATGAAACAGCACTCTATTTGCGACCCAGAGATCATCAAAAGCGTGGATGCCATCTCCGATAGGTTGCAGAAAGAATCCTCTTACTCGAGAGACCTTTATCAGTTCTAGGGTTGGGACGGGGAAAGCTGCTATCTTCGTTCTTGTTGGAAGGAATAATTGCTCATCTCATCTACTAGCTGAATTTCTTTCTTTCTCTGGTTTATGAACATGCACTCTTAGTAGGCAACTTGAGCAAGTTTACCCTCTCTTTAAATAGACCCGTACAACTCTTGATTTCTGTCCCTTCCTCGCTGGTTTTCTCTATGCAATGGCATTGTTTGAGAAATATATTGTTTGTATGTTGAAAAATCTGGTTCTATATGCACTCTTCTACGACGAGTGCCTTCGCCCGCCACCATCCTCAATAGACTTCTGGTTCTCTGAGATGATAGGATAATCACAATTCCATTGTTCCTCATTTTCCTCGCATTTATTACTCCACTCGTGATATAAAATATTGTTGGAATGGGCGTTGGCGGCCTCAAGACCGAGTGAAAGCTGTCACGTGTTCTAGCGAGGGATATCAAGGTGCTTGCAGAAATGATCCATGGACCAACAACCTCCGTACAAGATGCGGTGCAAGCTCTGTTAAAAAAGTTAACCTATACTCGCGACACCCCACTATATTCTATAGTGGGGGGGTGCCCCATAGTGGGGGGGTGTCGCGAGTATGCAGCAAACCGTGGAAACCCGAGTGGAAAATGTACGTACAGTACAAAGAGTCGAAACGTCACTCGGACTTGGGCTCTCGCACTCCACCGTCTCGGAGCCGTCGTCCTTGCAGCGAATGGCATGTCAAAACTTCCTCAGGCTTCAGCATCCCCAGGTTTCCTCCCTCTTCTCCTCTTTGTGAAGTCATTGACTCGAGGTTCTAACCGACCTACAGGCGTAAAAAGGCCCGTGGGCCGTGGCGAACGGGGCAGCGCATCAAGGATACTCATCCTCAAACCTGACAACGAAGGAGAACCATACTCCCTGTCATGATGAGGAATCATTCTTGTGTTTTGAATTTCTGTTGGTGGGGCCTCCGGGAGGCCAGAGAGCATGCGCCCCCATCGCCCGCCCGCCCGCAGGGCTACTTAGCGTTGGGATCATGCTGCTTGGGAGATCCGACCATCACACGCGGGCGCCACGGTCACTCGCCTCGTGCAGATTCGGCAGCAGACATCCGCATGGAACTCACGTAGAAGGGCGGCAGAAGGTTCGAATTTGTGGTTGAGCGGTCACCATGGTTCAGTGGCAGTTTACGGCGCCAAAGACCCAAATTTTTCATTCTCGGAATCTCAGAAGGAATAGTTAGTTACAGACTAAAAATAAACGAACAAACCGCCCAAAATTCGTTAACTACAGCACTCAGACTGATGCTATGTTCAGGCCGAAAATCCCCGCCACGCTCCAACTGCAGCACCCGTTGGTAAGCAAATTCAAGCTGCGCTCCTCCATGTCCCTTTTTGGTCGTGTCTACTGGGTAGATCGCCGGTGATAAGTGGACAGTGGATCACTGTGCTTGCATATCCGCCAATAATCTCCAGACAACCAGAGAACAGAGTGGCCCAATTCGAACGAGAAGCCCAGCCAAGAGACTCAACATATGTGCTATGAGCGGGGATGGTGTGAACTGACTATCTTTTGAGTTATTTTAAATTTAAAGTTTCAACTACCTCCTGTAGAGCGCCCGGGGAGGAAGAAGCGAGCCCCAGCGTCCAGGGACATCGTGGCGGGCTGTTAAGGGGCAGCTTACCCCCTTGTGATTTTATGCAAAGAAGGATATAGCTAGTTAACGTATTTCACCACAAACTTGCACACATCGTCCTGTGATAAAGCGCACTTTCGATGTTATACACATATACCCAGAGAGAATAAACGCAAATCAAACTACTTTTATCACTTCAACTATTCTATCTGATGAAGCCTAGCAGCAAATCATTAGAGATTATAAAAGCGAGCTATATATATCACATGACTAACTGCACAAGGCCATGATGAAATATGTGAGAGCTAATGCAAAACACCAGCATGGCACTCATGGATGCTCCGCCACTAGGTTGCGGCAACGGTCTAAGGCAGAAGATGCAGATCGTGCTGACGAGATAACTCTGAAAAGTAGCGCCGGCATTTGAATATAGTATAGGGGGGTACTGGTGCTCGGGGTCTATACGCCACACCCCCATCCAGAAAGCTATACTCCGTATACGGATGAAGAAAAGAAACGAGAAAGCAAAAGATGAGTTCCAAGCCCAGGTTCAGTGGAACTTCGTTTCCAGCCGCAATAACCAGTTGTAGACGTCATCCACCTTCATCTTCATTTTCGCCACGTCCGCCACATTGTTGGCTTTGTTAGTTAGATTCGGAGCTCCGGTAATATCCCAGCAAGGGGTGTCGCTAAGAAGATCGAGGTGGTTGGCAGCCTTCGAATTTCCCACGCCCTTCTCAAGCAACATTTGCCCGCCAAGATCAACATCAACACTCCCATCCGCCAGATTCTTCTCCCCTAGTACGAAAATAAGATTGTATTTCATTTTCTTGGCTTCCCGGATTTTCTTCCCGAGAGAGCGAGCTGAGGTATCCAGATCGATACGGAAGGTCGTCCGAGACGGTGAGAGTGGTTTTAGAGGCCCTGCTGTTGTGGCTGAGTTGGCCTCCTCGCTGCTGTGTCCCTGGTAGCCGGACATTTTTGCCGCCGCATCTTCCGCTGCTCGGAGAAGTTTTTCATCCTGCGAGACAGTCAGGATGATGCCTTGGCGGGGTGAGAGCCAGAACGGCCATCGGCCGTTATATTTCTCAATTAGCAGCGCGAAGAATCTTTCAAGGGAGCCGAAAATTGCCCGATGGATTAAGACAGGCATTGCTCTTCCAGGAGTTTCCGGGTTGTAGTCCTCCTCACCTTCCGCAACGGCATATTCTAGTTCGAATCTTTGCGGGAGGTTCATATCCAATTGAATAGTGGAGAGTTGATGGAACTTGCCATCCGAATCCTGTACCTGCATGTCAATTTTAGGCCCATAGAACGCCCCGTCTCCTTCATTAAGCTCCCAAGACCGGCCGCTCTTCTCCAAGGCATCCCTGAGCTGCCGCTCTGCACTATCCCATAGTTCAAGACTTCCAATGAAATCCGTCTCCGGCCGCGTAGAAAGAACAAGCCGGTAATTCTCAAGTCCAAATATATTCATAACAGTATCAGTGAACTTCAACGCGGACTCAATCTCACTGCCAATCTGCTGCGGCCTACAAAAGATATGGCCGTCGTCTTGATGAAAGCGGCGGACGCGGGTGAGCCCGCTTAACGAACCGGAGATCTCGTTGCGGTGAAGAGGACTGAAATCGGCATATCGGAGCGGTAACTCGCGATAGGAGTGATTCTGCGATTTGAAGAGTAAGCAGTGGCCGGGACAATTCATGGGCTTAAGGCCGTATGATTCGTCTTCGCCAATCTCTGCCTCCGCCGTCTGTTCGCCCGTTGCTCCCCGCCCTCGTACCTCATACATGTCATCCTTGTAGTTTTGCCAGTGGCCGGAAACTTCCCACAGAGATTTTTTATAGATGCTCGGTGTCAGGACCTCGCGGAAGCCATATTGTGTGTATTGCGCTCGGAGGAAGGAGGTTAGTTTGTTGAGAATATGGGTTCCGTTTGGGAGGAATAGCGGCGATCCCGGGCTGTATGGGGAGGTGGTAAAGAGCCCTTGCGCCGTGCCTACTGCCCTATGGTCCGCCGGGGAAATAGCTGGTGTCCGCAGAGAGGTGTCATGGTGAGGTGCATCGTTTTTGTTGTTATTGTTGTTGAGCAATTGCTTGGAGTTGGCTTGGGATTGCTGCGATGCGGTACACGAGCAACTTCTCACGGCGAGACTAGACGGGTAATGGAATCTCTGAATGGATTGAGGGCGGCTGCTAGGTGTGGACTGGAAAGATATACAGCACCATCGCCCTGGGAAGATGTTGGGCCGCCGCATGTGTGGCTGGATGTTTTGCCGTTTGGTTGCTGTGAGGAACAATTTGACGATGGAGGCTTAAAAAAAGTTCCCTGCAAGTTCGGGACAAAACGCGAACTTTCGGCAGTCGCGTGTAATTAACTACAACGTGCCGCCGAAACCATCAACCCTCAACAACGACAAACACTATTTGACCAACAGCACAGCAACACACACACACACACACACGTTTGATGCCGTTTGCTTCCATTTTCAAATATTAGAAATATGTGAATATATTACCCAGGGAAAGCCATATATAAGCGCGTTTATTTCCCAATTTGCTTGTCGCGTCCAGGCTGCTGTTGCAACATCTTAGCGCTGTATTAAATAGGCACCAACTCTCTAAGCATCAATATCAAATATATTAACATCAACCCCCCACCTCTTGACATCCTCGATACTCGCGACAGCACTCTCTGCCCACTGACCGTTTTCCGTTCCGCATTTGGAAGAACTGGAGACCCCCTTGCTATCAAGCCCGCCAAGATGGCATCCTCAAGCCAGTCTCAGACATCCCGTTCTCTTGGAGAATCGTGGGCGAGCTGGTCTCCAGAAGACGCAGATCAGTTGACCTGTATTGACAGTGACGACGAAACTTATTCTGAGATGGATTTTCCATCATCCAACCCTTCAACTGGCCCAGATTACAGTAGCCAGTTGCAGCCATCTCATTTCCTTCAAGATGCATCCATGGTATCACTACCTGGCCCAGAGCTAATTATGCCATCTATACACGAGGAATACACGCTAGATGGCTCATTGTTCGGCCCTCATCCGTCCACCCAGGCGGCTAATCCTCCAGGTTCCGGGGAGCCAGCCCCAGGACCAGGGAACCCACTCAGTCAAGTGTCTGCAGAGTCTCCTGGCAAGAATGAAATGAGAAGTGACCAAGTTCTATCAAGCAGAAGGTCCTCCTCAAATATTACAGACCGCTTCCGCTTATGGAGCCGCGAATATTCTAGGAAGCCCCTGTTGGCGGGAGTGTTGCTCCTCTGCGCGCTATATTTGGTGAAGACGTTACTTTCTCCCACCATGACAGAATCTCCATTTGCAACAACGTCAGGGCCAGGGGCGGCTGGCCGATCAAATCCGCCGCGCCGTTATCAGCTTATTTTAGATTCTCGCGCTAGACTTGGCCAACTACTCCACCCGTCGAACGAAGCTGCTTCTCTGCTTCCTACACTTCTAAAGGACAGCGAGTCGGAAGTTGTTGAACTTTGTGGCTTATTGGTAGATGACATGGGCTCAAAACTTGAATTAGAATTCGAATGTAACAATGCTTTGGTTGTAATTCGCCAAGCCAGAGAATTGATTGAATCTCTCTTCTGGCATGGGTCTGTCGCCTTGGACGATATCGACAGGGAACTTGCGCGGATAAACAAAATACTAGCTCATTCTTCCATGAATGACCTTGAAGGCTTGAGTGACCGGTTCATGGCGACACTAAACCTACATTTTTTCAAACGACCAGTCCCGAAACAAGCAATTTCGGAAGCATGGTGGAGGGAGGCAGAAGCCACGTTTGAACTTGCGGTCAGCAAACAGCTTGAACAGATCCGCTACGTGCGAAAGCTTCTAAGTTTGTTCCACACCCGCTTACAGCCGATCGGGGAAATCGTTTCCAACCCCCGACCTGAAGAGGAAGCTACATTATGCGGGTCTCACCCTCGTCGCGGTGAAAAGTATCCTTCGTTAGCGTCGTTTCTTCAAGATATGAGATGCGCCGTGGAAGGATCGTTAGCATTGCTGCCATTCAGCCCTAAACCCCGTAGACCGGCAGACAACATTAAGCCCGCCGTAACACAGAATATTTTGTCAAAGCTAAGGCATGCAGATGAGAAACAGCGAACCGCCGCGATTATTGCGAGCACTTTGGTTACTCAGTTAAGGGACCTGCAAAGGGATTAGGAACAAACCCGAAAAGCTATGTAAATTGCTAATTCCGATGGTGTTGCGGGTGTGCGGGGTGTGTGTGGCTATGGTGCCAGGATCTGAAGACCGGGGTTACAGTCGGCACGATGCCTGGCCGACGACTGATTTCTTTCCCTTTCCCTCGCTCTCTTTATATTATTATTAGTTTCCCGTTGAATATTTTGAAGTTCCCCGACGCCCTAAACTCCGAATTATGCCGGCAATGATTTTCATTGAGCATGAATAATTAATCACATTCTGGCGCCCTTCACACATGGCCCGGTAGTGCTAAAATGATGAGCTTAACAGGCTCGCAACTAACCATTTCACGATTTAGAGTTTGCTTCCCCATGGCTCAGGGTGGACACTGGTCCAATAGCGCGGGCCCATGAATACTTAAAAAGTCCTGAAAGTGAGCCGAGCTAAACTTGCATTTATCAACCTAGCCCGGCTAATTCTAACTGTATCAATTTCAGAGATTCAGAACACCCAGCCCTGCATCCCAAAACAGCCGAATGTTTTCAGTCGGATGCTTGATGAGGAAACTTCAAAGAATCAATGAGTCGGAGATAATGGTACAATTTTACCCCCTTCACAGCTTTCACTAGGCTGGTCTGTTGCAATTCGGGAATTAATCAGGATGCATTACTGAAGCCTCAGGAATAAAGTAACCAACACAACAGGCCTTCTCCTCGCAAAGACACACTCCTCATTGACCAGCAATTCAACACGAGGGGAAAGAAAAATTTGCTCAAACTATTTCGACAGCCATTCTAGGTCTGACTTCTTCTTCGGGAAATTCAATATATTTCCCGTTGTTTTGAACCAGCCCCTAGCCTGCCTTCTCCTGGTTTAAGTGGTTTTTCGCTTCAGTGCCAATGTTAAGTTTGTTCTAACCGACTTCCAAGCCCGCCAAGCGATGATCCTTGAAGGGAATTATTATCATCGTTTTGATCTAAGTTTCCCGGAGACTTTTCCAATCAATCGAACATTGGTCGCGCACGGCGGCCAATGTGCAGCTAGAGGTAAATAAGAGACCCTCGGCCAGGATGTGTTTTATGCCAAGTCAGGGCTGAGAAACGTGTATGCACCCCAGTGTACGCTGGTTGGACCTCTGCCTGGAATGCGCGGGACGTTTATTATGCCAGCGACATCACCAGATTTCCAACTCAAAAGTGCTGGTTTTATATAACTTGACCAGGCTGCCATTTTTTTGGGGTAACAATTAACTTATGGGTGTGTTCTCGGTTTACCTCACCGATTCTCAGTCCTAGCTGTTACAATGGTCAATTTAAATCCCTCATCAACCACGACGCCCTCTAGCGATGACGCCCCTCCCCGCAAACCTCCCCATAGAAGAAGAGAGCGACCTCAACTATCATGTACAACATGCCGGCAAAAGAAGTGCGTTGTAAACAACGAAAAAAAAAAAAAAATATTTTCCTTTTTATTTCCCTAAACACGTTCAGCTAACTAGGAGACTCAAGACTAAAATGCGACCGCAACCTGCCATGCGAAAACTGCGCAACCCGCGGCCGCGGCGATACCTGTGTTTACGCCAACCCCCCGCCACAGGGTCAGACCAGAACGCCTCACCGGCCAGTCAACAGAGCTACCATGCAAGGCCGTGTTCGACACCTAGAAAAGATGGTTCTATCGTTGGTACGGGAGAGATCTCCATCATGTCAACCGTGGAGCACACCGTCAGAATTTCAGTCTGAAGGAGAGGTGCGCGATCACCATTCGGGATATCGGTTCGAAAATTATACCTCTGGCCCTAGGAGCCGCGAGCGCTCGGCCATGCCCACGATGGAGTCTATAGAGCCGGCCGCGAGGTTGAGCCTGCCGAGGGGTGGTGATTCAAGGTATTTTGATAGTGGGCATTGGGCTTCGATTTTGGCTGATGTACGCTTTTGTTTCATTTGTCTATTTCACTCGCTACTTTTTTTTTGGTAAAGGCTTTTATTTTACGGGCAATGTGGCTATTACTCTCAAATCATTGAAGTTACTGTATGAAATATTAACTAACCGGCGACCTTTCCATTGGGAGCTTCCAGATTGGTGAATTGAAGGGATACTTCGCGGATCAAGGCGAAAGGGAGCCCCCAGAGACAGCTACTGAGCCTGGCTATTGTGAAACAGATCTTCTCAGTGGCCGCTTTGGGAGACTGACGCAGATGGAAATACTTGACCGCGTTCCCCCGAAGCCGCTTGTGGACTATTTAATTGCGCGATATCTCAATTCCGATGATCAATCGTTAAGTATGAGTTTCTTTTTATCCCATGTTTCCCCTCTATGCAGTATAACTGAATGATGACTAGTAATCATCCATCGCCCAAATTTTCGAAAACAGGTATGTATTTGTGATGCTTTCGTTTTCAATTCCTGGAAAGGCGTCCGGTTGCTAACGCGGCTAACTTGCCCCAGTATGATTTATTCTGGCAGGATCCTTGGTCTACGCCAATATCATGGGTTAGCAAGCTATTTAGTATGATGTGCAGTGCCGTGCGCATCGCTACGGACTCTGGCGAACAGATGCCGGAATCATTCCTCGAACCCGCCCAACAAATGGACCAATATCGCCAAATGGCCGTTCACTGCTTGTTCACTGGAAACTACGCCACTGGCCCACCCCACGCAGTCGAAGCTTTGATATTATATTTCTTCACAGAATATACTCGAAACCCGGATATGCAATTACCTTGCTGGCTTCTCTTTGGGACCATTCTTCGCATCGCTATGCGTAAAGGGTACCACCGTGACCCTCAACACCACCCCGGTATGTCCATTTTCGAAGGCGAGATGCGAAGACGTTCATGGGCGATCCTATTCCACATGGATCTGCTCACGTCAATAGATGCGGGCTTGCCTCGGATGATACAACCGGCGCAGATGGATGTCGAATTACCTCGCTGTATCCTCGATGACGACATTGATGAAAACACTATGGAACTCCCACCGTCAAGATCCGACCTGGCCAATCCGGGGCTAGCATATGCCATTGCGAAAAGGCCTATGGTAATTGTTTTCGGGACTATTGTAGATTTGAACAACGCAAAGGAGCTTGCGCCGTACGAGGAAATATTGAAGTTGGACAAGGCTTTACAGGACAGTTACCGAGGTATACAGACAGCATCCAAGCCAGATCCTACAGCACCCCCGGTGACCGAGCCACCAGGCTTAATAATGCGCCGTTTAATACTTGATCTCCTTTACCAAAAGGGGCGTTGCATGCTGCACCGCAAATACTACACCGTCTCCTGGAATAACCCACAGTACACGTACTCGCGCCAGACGTGTATTGAGGCAGCAATGACGACGCTCCGACAGCAGGCCTTTTTGCATCAGGAGTCACAGCCAGGAGGCATGCTGTATCGGCTCAGGTGGATGAGAATGTCACTTATAGCGCACGAGTCTCTCCTTGCTGCAATGATTCTTTGCCTGTACCTTGACCGTCTCAATCGGCAAGATGTTGGCGTTGTTGGCGATGTTATCGTCGAGAGCGTGACGCCAGAGAGAAGGTCGGAGATATTGCAGTTGTTGGAGTCTGCGTATGCTATTTTAAGCGTTTCCGCTGCATCCTCCAGGGGTGCTTCGAGGGCGTGCGGAGTTATGAATATCATTCTGCAGAAGGTGGGGTTAATGCTCCCGATGCCAAATGACATAATGAATGAAGTTTTGGCGGTGGACCAGACGAACCCAATGACGTCGCTGGGCGCAAGAGCTTATCCTGGTATGTATCATCTGGGCCCGTGAAGTTCAGTGTATATGACACTTACAAGAGGTAGGATCCGAATCCCTAACCGGAGTAGCGACAATGCCCATGTTCTATCCACAGAACGGTGTATATCCTCAAACGATGTCCGTCCCCATGCCGATTCCAATTAGCGAGATGGGCTTGGCCGATCCGGAAGAAATGTTTTTCAACCCGGAAACCATGACGATTCAGAACTTCATCCAATTTCCGCAAGAAATAGACTGGGTACGTGTTAAAGTTGCACACAAAATATAACCCCATCCTGGCTCACTCTTTTTGCTTCGTTTCTTCACCTGCCAACGATGTCTCGACTAACCCCATCGGATAGAATCTATGGGACAACTTCTTTCGACCCCACGATTGGGCCTACAGCTTCGATATGGCGCAAATGGGGCAGTGATAGGACCCCTAGCCGACACGCGAAACGTGTGCCGGCGCAAGATTTAACCAATATTGATGATGACGATGATGACGATGGGGATCAACAACACCGAACAGAAGCTGTGTATATAGATGGCTATTTTTCCTAACTTTGTATCCAAATTCTGTACAGCAAGCACCCCATGGCTACGTGAACCGGTTAAAAAAGGCTGTGGCCGAAACAGATAGCCAGGGCGGCACGCATCGAACACATGCCGAATTGTTCTTCTTATCATACTTGTTTTCATTTTGTACTTGTTGGAGAATACGGGCTGGGAATACGATACTTCATGAATGATACCAATAATAGCTAGTCGAGCAATAGATAAAGATGCATAGTTTCTATCGCTTGTTCTTTCTCATCTATTCACACCACGGACCGGCCTTGACACGGGGGCTCGGCATCCGGCTATGCCTTCCCGAGTCCTCGGCTATTGGCTGCTTAGTCAGCCACCAAAAAACGGGGAAAGTCCGACAATTCGTATATCAGTTCTACCGGACAATGGATTCACCTACATAGTGAAAAGGTGAGAAGAAAGACAAAGCTTCGAAATAAAGAGCTCAATAACCGTTATTATTGCGCAGGTAAATACAGTACAAATACACACACAAAAGGTATGTCACCCTTCCACCATGCACTCCAGCTGCAGGAAAGCCCTGCTGCAGCATCCTTTGTCCCGAAGTTGATCTTCCAAAGCATTTCTCAAGGCACAGACAGAATTAACAACTCAATTCCCCCAGATCCTCCAAAACTTCAATTGAACCTCACAATTCGCCCCATCCCACCAACCAGCCTCGAATCACCATGGCCATCCAAATTCCCCCCTCGTACACCGCGCTGCAAACCCAGCACATAAAAATCGATCATGTACCCGCTAGCTCTCCGACAGCCACCCCAGTTCTCCTCCTAACCCTCAATCGGCCCGATAAGCTCAATGCGTTTACGGGCACGATGGCGGACGAGATGATTTCGTTTTTCAACACGGTTGATGTGGACGACCGGGTCAAGGCCATCGTGGTGACGGGAGCCGGGCGGGCGTTTTGCGCCGGGGCGGATCTGGACATCGGGTTTCCCAAGAGCTCGTCAGGCGATGGATCGCGGAGGAATGCTGGTGACGAAGGGGTGGAGCATAGAGACGGGTGCGTACTCAGGTTTTCATTTTCCTGGATGTTGATATATCAGTTTATTTTTCCAGTCCTATTACCTACCCGTTCCCCCTCATATGCCAATATGCACCCCAAAAGCCACATTTACAAAATAAATAAAAAAAACTAACCCCCCAACCAGCGGCGGCCGCGTAACCCTCGCCATAAACGCCTGCCGCAAACCAACAATAATGGCCCTGAACGGCCCCGCCGTCGGCATCGGCATAACCATGACCCTCCCCGCCACAATCCGCCTCGCAACCCGCGGTTCAAAGATCGGCTTCGTCTTCTCGCGTCGCGGCCTGGTGATGGAAGCAGCCTCCTCCTTCTTCCTCCCGCGCCTGATCGGCTACAGCCGCGCCCTCCACCTCACCGCGACAGGCTCCACATACCCGGCCGAGCACCCCCTGTTCGGCTCGCTGTTTTCCGAAGTGCTGCCCACGGGTGCGGAGACGGTGGCGCGCGCGCTGGAGATTGCGGCGGATATTGCGAAGAATACCTCGACGGTGGCGTCGACCTTGATGAGGGAGATGATGTATCGTGGTCCGGGGAGTGCGGAGGAGTCGCATTTGTTGGATTCGAAGGTTATCTACGGGATGTTTGGGGGCAGGGAGAACGAGGAAGGGGTCAAGAGCTTTTTGCAGAAGAGGGCGCCGGAGTTTAAGGGGAGTTTTGGCGTCAAGGGAGATGTGCCGGAGGTTTACCCCTGGTGGACCCCTGTGGATGTTAGGCCGAGGGCGATAGGGGCGAAGTTGTGATTTATTATTTTCCGAAGTATGAGGTATGAGGATTGGGTATGCGTGTCTGGGAACTGGGGACGGGTTGAGGGATGATTACCCACCGATTCCTCCCGTCCCCCTCCTTGTTTTTGTAATTTTTAAGGAGCCGGGCGTATATATCCAGGCACAGTGAGCAGTAGAATATCAGATTCGCTCGATTATGAATTAAAACAAAACACGACTTATATTCAAACATATCTTCTTACTATCTACATATAAGCCCTAGCGTGGCTTCTATAATCTATCGCATTGTAACCTAAACCAAATCATGTTAGTTATACACACACATCAGGAAAAGAAACACAGATTCACTTTCGATAGGGGGCTAAAAACTCACCAATTCCTCCGCACTCGTCGGATGAATAGCGACACAAGAATCGAAATCTTTCTTCGTCGCGCCCATCTTAACCGCAACCCCAAAGCCCTGCAACATCTCGCCAACGCCTAGGCCCAAAATATGCAGGCCGACGATCTTCTCATCAGGGCCCGCGCAGACAAGTTTCATCTCCGTGGGGTTTTTCTGCTTCTCCTCTGCAGGCATGACGTCGTAGTACATGGCGGAGAATTTGGTATGGTAGATCTTGATGTTCTCCTTGCCGTACTTTTCAATGGCTTGCGGCTCCGTCAGGCCGGTCGTGCCGACTTCGGGATGCGAGAAGACGACGGTGGGGATGTCGTCGTAGGAGAGTTTGGAGGATTTGAGCTCGGGGGGCCCGAAGAGGCGGTTCCCGAGCTGACGGCCGGCGGCGATGGCGACTGTTTTGGTTGGGGAAGATGTTAGCAAGAAAATTCATGGGATACCCTAAAGAAAGGAAATCGGGTTGCAAAATATACATACCAGGAGTCAGTTCTGCCTGCCCCGTCACGTCACCCAAGGCATAAATTCCGTCAACGGAGGTATTCTGAAACTCATCAACAGCAATATGGCCGGAAGCTTTAAGCTGGACACCAGCTTTCTCCGGATTCAGATCCTGAATAGCCGGTGCTCGTCCAATGGCCCACAGCAGCTCATTAACCTCAAACACCTCACCGTCCTTCTTTGTTATCTTCAACCGCTTCTCCGCACCCTTGCCATCACTAAGCAACTCCACCTGCTTAAAGCCAGTGAACCCCTTGTGGATCTTCACACCCGCATCCTCATACCGTTTAGTCATGGTGGTTTGGACCATCGGGTCGAATTTGCGCAAAAAGGTATCGCCCCGGATAAACATGTGGGTCTCGACGCCGATGGACTGCAGCACACCAGCCAGCTCGACAGCGATATATCCCGCGCCAACCACCGCGATCTTGGGCGGGAGGACCTCAATGTCGAAAAACCCGTCGCTGGTGATACCGTGGTGCGCACCGGGGACGTCCTCGGGGATAAGCGGGTAGCCGCCCGTGGCAATCAAAATGTGCGGGGCCGTATATCGGACTTTCCCGCTGCCGTCCTGTAAGTCGACTTCGATCTCCTTCGTGCCGGTGAAGCGGGCGGTGCCGTGGACGAGGTCGATGCCCTCGCGGTTCCAGTTGCGCTCGTAGATGCCGTTGAGGCGCTCGATGACCGCGTCGCGCTTGCGTTTGAAGACAGAGAAGTCGAAGGGGATGTTCTGGGGGATGTCGTAGCCGTAATGCACGCCGTCGCGCAGGGTTTCAGAGATGGAAGAGAAGTTCCAGGTCATCTTTTTGGGCACGCAGCTGCATGGAGCGGAATTTTAGATCATAATTAGTTTGTTGTCCGTACGTTTTAAATTCGTTGTTACGGAGAATTGTCAACAAATGAACATACCCGACGTTAACACAACATCCGCCGGACCTCCCGTTTTCAATAATGAGGGTCTTTGCCTTATACCATCCCGATGCTCTCCTGGCAGCACCACTGCCGCCACTACCGCCGCCAATGACAATGTAGTCGTACTTGTGCACTTCGTTGGTGGGAGCCATGGTTGCTGATGAGGGTTTATCGGAAGAAGCGGGCGACGAGGAGAATTGCCTGGCGAGCGAATGCAGACGCAGATTGGATGCGATATTGGTGGGGTTGGCGGGGGTTGTATGAGCAGTAGTAGAGGCCAGCTTTAGGTGAGTGGTGGGGTGGTGGTGGTGGTGGTGGTGGTGGTAGTTGCGTGAGGGGATGAGGGAGGGGTGTGGGAGGTTTGTTGCTGAGGGCGTAGTGACTCCGAGCTGCTTTCTGAGGTTGGATGTAAAAATTGAAGAAGAAGAAAAAGAAGAAGAAAAAGAGAGCGGGGGGCGGAGGAGGGGCATTCCCTGATATATTTATACGTGTATATGTGATACAGTGTCAATTGTATGGAGTTCGGGATGAGAGGTTGGTGGGTTGGATGCGGCGGCCGGAGCTAACGAGGACCAGGGAATGACGAAATAACGCAGCAATTGCCAGCCAACTAATGGTTTAGCCAGCCAATTATCCTGTTTAGTGTATGCCTGTTCCTACAGTTCTCTTCTATCCTCCCTTTTCTTGCGCAATTATCTCATTATCTGCAGTTCAAAAACGGCGCAAACACACGGCTCGAGGACAAAAAATGACGCCGGGGACGATCATTAGTCAGCGCCGGCACTAGCGCAGGCGGATGATAAATGCGGCGGGATCTGGACTCAGCGGGGATGGAATCATTATTATTATTTCTTGGGGGATGAGATATTCCAAGATAAATACAAATATACTAGCTTGATTAGAAAGAGCGGAGAATGTGTATTTGGTATATATCGTTCAAAACATGCAGAGAGATCAGTGAGATACACCCAGGTCCGAATGCATTGTGAAGGAAAAAGGGCAAAAATAAGGATAAAAAGTAAAGATTTTGCGCGTTGATAATGGGAATAAAGTCAATACTAACACAAGTCCGCCGTTGGATCAGGGCATAAGAAGAAAAAATGAGAACAGAGGGTAACGGAGTGTATATAATATACTGATATATGAACACACCCAATCATATATGTCTGTATGTGTACCTAGGCAGTAGCTTACCTTGTTGGGAATAGCAAAAAAAGAAGCTCCCGAGGAGAATATGAGGGGGAAATGGATATACAATATATATGAACCATAGGCACGCCAAAATAAGGGGCGTCCCGAATGAGAAAAATGAGAAAAAGGGAGCAAGGAGGAGCCCTCGGGAACAGGAAACAAAAATATAGAAACAAATATCCACCACCCTTGCCTAGGGATGAAAACGAAAAAAAGCGCAAGAAAAAAAAAAAAAAAAGAAAAACGACGCTGGGCGACAAGGAAGCAATAAACGGCTCAAATGGCGTATCCCAAAGTTCAGACTCCCTAAATCCTCTCGGGGGATGGAACTATATAAACGAGAGAGGAATAGGTTGAAAATAAAGGAGAGGGAAATCAATAAAACCAACAAATCAAAACAAAAAAAAAAAAGAAAGAGAGAAAAGGAGGAAAACAGAACCATCAAGGGGAAGAAAACAAAGGAAAAATCCATCATTCCCGCGCCAGCGCAGTTTTCATGCTTTCATTTCATTTC
>PDNC01000098.1:0-99054 GCA_002572885.1 Blastomyces parvus
CCCCCCCCCAATTTTTTTCTTCTTTTAGAGGGTTTCTTTCTTTTGCTGATGGGGCTAATTTTGTTGTTTGTTCTGGTTTAATAGGGAGGACACGGGGTATGAATGGCCGAAGAACTCCTTCATGCACGGATGTCGATGAAAGTCTTTTTTTTTTTTTGTTGTTAACGTTTTTATGCTTTACCGACATGACACGACACACGGCACGACATGACGGGACGAGAAAGAAAGATAAAAAAAGAAGGAAAAAAAATGACTGAAACTGAACAATTTTTTTTGATGAAGAAACGGACGGACGTGTTTTTTAAATTATTATACCCCTCGGCTTTTTTCTTTTTCTTTTTTTCCTTTTTTTTTTTTTGCCATTGGACCTTATTTTGGTACGTGTTTCTTTTCTCTTCTTTTTTTTTTTTCTGTGTATATTTAGAGGGGAAAAAAGGAAATTCCCTTTTGTTAGCTTTCTTGTATATTATTATAGGGAGTGCGGGGGGACACATACCATACACACTACAACACTGTACGGGGTTGCAGGCGTCGGGTTGGACGTGCGGTGAAAGCTGGGACTGGTATGTTGCAGGTTGCAGTTCATTCCTGTGTACTATTATTTATCAGTAACTAAGGAGGGTTTTTTCTTCATGTTATTTCTTGGCCTCTGGGCTGGACTGGGAGGTGGAAAGGGGTTTTGATTTTGATTTTTTTTACTTGTTTGCTGGGAATGTATGTATGTACATAGATACATACTTTTAATGATTGGCATGTCTGATAATATATGTATGTATGTATCTCTTATGTCTGTGATCCAGGGACTGCCGCGCACAGCTTCCAAGGTTGAAACTTGACGGGGAGCCGCACTAGAGCCAACACGGCCTAGCGCCTCTAGTTAGTTACCCCACACAAGCAACTGATGACATCAGCCTCGTCTCGTCCCGCGCGGCTCTGGAGCTCTCTCTGGCCGATCACATCACGGAACATATCACATATCATATCACATCTCACATTGAATCGCCTACCCACAGACACACACCCACGCACACACAGAGGTCTGAGCTCGATTTCCCCTTTCACACGACAGCGTTCACTATTACCACACGCACACGCACGCACATACATACCACGTCCGCCATTCTTCGCGGAAAGCCGACCCAGTGCGGTGCGGAGGAATTTCTAGCTTTGCCCCGACCCGCGCGCCCCCGCCGCTCAAGCGATAGTATTGTACATACAGCAATTAGGGCGTAGCCTGGCACCTGCGGGCAAACCTAGGTGGTTTTCGAAGGGAGTGAGTTGGTGAATTGGACGGCGGCGGGCTTTTGAGTGATTGATTGATTGTGGTTTTATTGCGGGCTCGTGGAGTTGGGTTGGTTTAACTATTCCAAGCAAAAGCAGCCAGCCCAGCCAGCCCGTCTTCCTCCTTTCCTTTCCTTTCCACCCCATCGTTGCGCGCGCGTTTCCGTTCCGTTCTAGTTACCTCCCCCCTTTCTTCTCCCCCCTAATTTAAACCGGACGCAAAACACCCACAAAAAGAAAGAAAAAACGGAATATAAAAGCACATCCAACAACCATGAACAACAGCAACCCGCACCCCACAAACCTGAGCCCCCGCGCCCGCCAAATGCTCGAAAACGCATACGACCGCGTCCTCGAGGCGCGCGCCGCCCTCTCAGCCGTGTCGGATTTAGACGAGAATACAGAGGCGCATATCCGATTGGCCCACGCGCAGGAGCGGGAGCAGCAGATTAGGGCGCAGGTTCTTGGCGCTGCTGCTACTGCTACTGCTACTGGTGGTGGAGGTGGTGGTGGCGGGAGTGGGAGTGGGAGTGGGAGTGGGAGTGGGAGTGGGGTTGTGCAGGGGACCGGAATCGGGAATAGGGGGAGGAGGAGTGATGATTCTGATGTTGTGAATGCGGAGGAGGAGGCGGAGGAGATGGAGATGGAGGGGGAGGAGCGGCTTGGTGAGTGGTTCGATTTCTTTTTGTCTTGATTGGTTTCCTGGAGCGTTACCCTATAGTTATATATAACCCACCATCCTCCTCTACTGCAGGTCAAAATTCTGTTCCGAACTAACAAAGTTATTTACTCTTTTTGATAAATAAAAATGCAGGCTATCGGGGGAATCATATACCTGGCGAAGACGCGCAATCGCACCACCTTTTCGGCTCTGCAGATTTACCCATCCACCCTCCGCTGGTCGGCCATATGCGTCTCAAGTCCTACATGCGCGAGCGTCGCCATGCAGCTCTCAGCGTGTTGACGGATCAGGAGCTGTTAATGAACCATGCCGTGGCCAATTATGAGGTTCGTATATTGTCTTGTCTTGCCCCTTTGTCGGTTCCATATTTGCCGGATAGGATAGGGCTGCATACAACATGTAAGACTTGCTGAGCTAACATTTGCGGCATTCGCTTTAAAAACCAAAAAGACAGTCCCCGAAACCCGCCGCCGCTTCCAACACCATTACATCGGCCTCAACATACCGCGGAATTACATACACGCCTTCGCGCTGCAGGATAAAATCCTAGGGCCTAAAAAGACGTCGTCTTCTTCTACATCCCCTGCCTCCAGCAGCCAGGCTGCCGCTGGTAAAGCCAAAGGCAAGGGCAAGGGCAAAGCAACAACATCCACATCCGCAGATCCTACGCACACTCAACCCCCCCTTCAAACTTCAACCACGACCACAGGATCAACCTACCCTTTACACATTGAATCACGCCTGCCCATAGTTGACATTCTGGAAGTCGATGGCGGATGGCGGAATAGAGGCGCTGGTGATGAAGGGTACGGGCCTGTCTCCCTACCTGGGTCCGTTACTGCATCTTCTTCATCTGCTGCTGCGGGTGGCAGCGATGGCGGGGCGAGGGGGGGTAGAAGGGCAAGGGCCAGGGGCGGCGCGAGTGCAGCTGGGAGTAGTGGACAGGGGCAGGGGAGAAGGAGAAGCGCGAGACATGCGGCGAGTGCAGTTCGATAGGATTGGATGGAGGTACGGTTAGTTACGTTACATTTAGGGCTTTCGATTCAAGTTTCTGTTTTTGTCCTCTTTTTTTTTTGTTCGCCTTGGGCAGCAGGTGATGAGGCCACGGCGTAAATGATTGTGTGGGGTAAGAGGCCTGTATGATGTCTATATGTCTATCATATGAATGAAATCGGGCTAGGGAGTTCGCTGGAGGGATTTCAGGTTCCTTACGCCCCTTTTTTCTCCTTTTTTCTCCTTTCACTTCCTTTCCTTCCTTTCCTTCTTCTTTTCCACTTGCTTTCGCTTCTGGTTCACATGGGGACAGAAATAACTAATAGGTATGTACTACAAAATTCCCAGGATATGGAAATAATGTTAACAATGATACAGCTTTTCGCGAGGGTGCAGCTCTGATCTGATCTCCTGGCTCGGGATTTATCGCAAACCTCGGGCAGCCTTTTGCACCGGAAAGCAAAGCAGAAAGAAAGAAAGAAAGAAAGAAACAGGTAGTACTAATACTCGACAGAATTCAAATTCAGGCGCAGAGAAGGGAATGGCATAGGAAGGGGACACCTTGCATGCGAGCAAACTACCGATCCGCCGTTTGATTAGTAGCTTTACGTTCCGCATTATCGGGCGAAGATGCGAATGGACGGGGCGTCGATTGGTGGGGGAGTTCGGACATTGTTCGGATCTAAGAGGGGGTGACTAGGAAAACCCACCCGGTTCCTTACAGCTGGTGATTTTCCATCTCAATGATTTCATTGTGAGGCAATTTTCTAGATTAGCTTTCGATACGACGCAAGGGCAATCGATGCACACCGCTGTTGAGCTGAGATCACGTCGAGATAGATGTGTGGACAATCATTTAAATTCACCGGGCACTTTGCGAGTTAAGTTGCCGGAAACTATTCAGCTCGTCACAGGGTCTATGGGGTCTGGGGTATGGGGTACGTGCCCGGGTTTACTACCATCCATTATCCTCATCATGCTATTTGTGATATTTATTACGGAGTAAACCATCCTTTGTGCTGCATTTCGAACTAACGAATGAGAGTAGACAACATTTTTGTTTCATGTGATATGTTCCTGATCTAGAGTACATTTACAATCTTAGGCCGTGCATCTGACTTCATGGCCCCAGCTTAGTCGCAGGAATTGAGTTACGGCCTTACGGAAAACAGACTAACATTCATGCCCGGCTTACGGCCTTGTCTGATCGAGTTACATGGGCTTCCTGATACAGAGATTCAAGGGCCTCCTGGACCCCACGGCTGAGGATCGTGAATCACTATCAATACTACTACTGCGTATGGTGTCGGTGTTGCCGCTCCGCATCTATCACCGAACTTACCACCGGGAAGTCAAATTAATGAAGCGGTGAGCACTTACACATTACTCTTACGATATCCTTTCTATTTATTCTAAACTTCTATTATAGTGGGGGTATAAAAAATGGAACATATATCCGACTCTCTCCCGGCTTTGATTGGAGGAGTGTTTATATACCATCTGGCGCGAATTCAATTGCAGAAGGACGCCCGAGCCATCGTATTCATCATTGTTCAGGGCTTAGTTGGAGTTGCCTGACGGACTCTTGATATTTACATATACTGGCTATACTGTGGTTTGATATCGAGACGTACCTTGCTGCCATCATTGCTTACAATGGATTCAACTGCAATTAGCAAAGGAACGCCGGCCGCGCTCATAGCACAGCTGCACTCTCTTACCCCGCGACTCACTGACGAGCAAGATCTTGAGGCGAAAAGGGAAGCTTTGCGGATAGTCAAAACCTTGCGGGTCCAGCTGGACCAGCCAGAAAATGTAGCGGTGGATATGGCATTTTCAGTACGTGTTTCTATATCTATTCGCATTTATAGGTTTCTGCATAGTCTTCATTAAAGGTTTGCTCACTCTTTCTAAGCCCATGATTGCCGTCAGCGCGCGAATTGCTGTGAATTTGAAACTATTTAAGTACATCGTTCAAGAAGGGCCTGTCGCATCGGCGAGGTTGGCGGAGCTATCTGGAGCTGAGGAGCTGCTGATAAGTATATACTTCTACTACAATGGTAACGTGTTCGAAAACAGAAGCGCTGATACTGGACGATTTAGTTCGTATTTTACGTCCTCTCGCAGCAATGCAATTTGTTGAGGAAATCGATTTAAGAACGTGGAAAGCGAATCGCGTCACAGAAGCCATGGCCACTGAAGAAATTGCATCTGGCCATCGAATGATGTGAGTAAATTATGTTTTACACTTAACTTCTAGGCGAAGTACCACCCCCTTTCTTCGGCCTGTTCATTGTCTTCCTGTTACTAACCCAACCGCGATACCCAGCTCCCAGTTGATTGTTCCAGCAATGCAAAGCGCCCCGGCTTTCTTCCTCCAACGAGGTCATTCCTGCCCCATTGATCCCAAGGATGGACTTATGCAATACGCCTTCAACACGAAACAGACCACTTTCGAACGAATTGTCTCTTCTCCATCCCTGCTCAGAGACTTCAATATGTTCATGGGCAACACAATGGGGGCGCGGAAGTACTGGGTCGATTGGTACCCGGTGCAGAGCCAGATTTTGGACGGCGCAGCTACGGACAAGGCCCTGGTTGTGGATGTGGGTGCTGGAAAGGGGCATGACTTGCTGGCGTATAAAAACAAATTTCCTGATACGGGAAGACTGGTGTTGCAAGATTTACCGCAGGTCGTAGAAGCGCTAGAAGATTTAGATGAGGCGATTGAGAAGGTTACGTATGATTTTTTTACTGAACAGCCTGTAACAGGTAAGTTAAGAGGTTCTCATTTCATATACTTTTCCCACGTTTTCTTCGTTCTCTATGATATATTCGCTTCTTTCTCCCCTTTTATCCGTCGAAAATCGAGGAGAGGGGAATTCTACTAACACCTGCATAGGTGCAAGGGTCTACTTCTATCACCACATCCTACACGACTGGTCAGATTCTTACTGCCTGGAGATTCTTGACAACGTCGCAGCGGCAATGACACCGGGCTACTCGAAGCTGCTTATACATGAGATGGTTGTTCTGGAACAAGGGGCATCGCAGTTCCAGGCACAATTAGATATGACAATGATGGCTTTCAACTCCGGCATGGAGCGCACGGCACAACAGTGGCGTGAATTGCTAGAGAGGGCAGGGCTTACGGTGGTTAAATTTTGGGAACCGATCGATGAGGGTGGCGATGGAATCGTTGAGGCGATGAAGATATAGATCTTGGATCTTACATAGCATGTAGAGGCTGGGTGGTTTGCTCTTCTTGTCCTAGACCTGATTCGTTCTCGAAACGGCGACCATTCGGTCCATTCGGCAAGTAAACCTCGGAAGTTCGGTTTGCTACCACTAAGAATTTAACCAGTAACAGGATTACCATTTCATCCCTGAAATGCGAGCGGGTTAACGACCATGTATGCGTAGGGATGGTGCTTGATGTGAGCACTAAATAAAACTCTATTCAACATCTGTGCCTTGCACACTACACGCTTCATGATAATCGCGAAGCAGCTCCTTAGACATACTCTGATACTCTAAGAGTAGTTAGTATGGGAAATAACGCTTGTATCCCCAGCGAGAGGTAGTTATTTGCTACCATAATGGCGATAATTATTGATGTTAAATACCCCTGAACCCCTCCGTACCACTCCACTCCATGTAAATATCTCCGAGCCCAAAAGACTCAAGGAACTTGGAAGACTTAATTTCTAGAGCACTCCGTTTTATGTTAACCCGCCACTCATCAGTCCGTTAAGGGCTATGGGTATGTCCAATTGAATAAAAAAGAATAAAAAAAGCCTCTATGACCAATTAACTCCAAAATAAGTTATATCAGATCGTCTTCTTAAACCCAAAGCCAACTTTTCGTATCCTACTCGCAGCCATGCTAATAAATGAAGCCATAAGTAGCGCGCCACACCATACAATGAGTCCAACCCAGCCGCCTCTGCCGCCCAGAATAGCCCCCGCAATAGGGCTACTCACGAGGACACCGCATCCCACAACGGCCAACGTCATCCCCAGCCGCGCACCGATCTTGCTCTTGTCTGCTGAGAGACTCACTACGCCCGCGGCCGGCAATCCCATGAAGGCGCCAGCGGAAAACCCGTAGATAACGCAGTAGACCACCAGCCCCGGCGAGTTCTTTATGGCAATGAGGCAAAATGTCAATATCGCGCCGGTAAAGGCGACGATGGTTTGTACGTTGATCGATCCTATTTTGTCAGCGTAGTAACTGAGGATTACACGGCCCGGCAACGAGCTGGCGTTGATGATGACGAGGAGGTAGGATTGGAGGGTTGCTGAGGCACTGCTTTCTTGGTGCGCGTAGAGCTCGATGTAATAGAATATGATGTAGAAGCCCATGAAGCCGAAGATGAGGCCGAAGTTCAGCAGGATGTACGGCACGTCTTTGAACGCGGTTCGGTCCACCAGGCTATACTTTGTCGTGGGGCTGGATCGGGATTTCATTAGGATTAGGGGGGGGAGTTGAGTCGCCAGTACGATAAACCCAAGGACTCGAGTTGCCCAAGCGAAGCCTATCTGCGGTTGCAGACGTGCAAAAATAATCGGATATATTACGCCACCTATGTCATGCCGAAGATTAGGAGGGGAATACGGAGTAGTGTGGTGGTTAATTCTTTTTGTAAGTGATTTTCCCCAGTTACGTACCGAGAGCACTACCAGCCGACGCTACACCCATCGCAAGCGCAGTACTGGCGTGAAAGTACTGTGAAACAATCGTCGGAGCGGGCACGTAAAGGCAACCAAACCCTAAACCCATGGTAATAGCCTGAGCGAGAAACACCTGCCAGTACTCTGTGCAGAGGCTCGTCATGAAAATCCCGAGCACGGTGAGCAACGATCCTATTCCGAGCAACGATCTTAGATAGCCTGCGTCGACGATGGGCCCCACGATCATGGAGATGATGAACATGAGAAACGCCTGCGTCGAGCCAATCCATGATATGTCCGACGAAGACCTTGCCGCTAGCAAATCAAGTTCATAGAAGGCCTGGAAGACGCCATAGGCGTTCATGAGTCCCCTAATAATAAGAAAGAGAGATCAGTTTCTTTTTTCTTTTTTCTTTTTCTTTTTCTTTTTCTCTTTTTCAAGATGTATTGGCAAAAGATTTCCCTGACGTCCATCTGTTTGACCCACCCCTTTTCTCCGTGCGGAATTGAAAGTGCAATGTGCCAGCAAGCGTTGGTTTTACCATGTATTCAGACTCAAGCAAAAAGCCCCTAGGACCTGCATCCACGCGAACCAGTCTTCCGGTGGGGGAGGGGGTGAGGAGCTCTCGGCAATGTCTCCTTGCTGCTGAGCGCCATCTTCCAGTCCCGAGCTGTCAACTTCGACAGGCGCAAGCTGCGATTTCTCATCCGTAATCACCTGCTCCATGAACACAGCGATTATATCATAGGAACAATGGTGAGCAAATTTTTCGTTCGGTAGAAATCGTAGAGTGTTTCTCGCGCGTGCTCGCTGGCGCTGCGGAACGCTGACAGCTTAAGGAAAATTAGAGATTGAGACTTTGTATGTCAGCTCGCCAGCCGCTCCCTCCCCCTCCAGCTGGGACTAAGCATATGTGAGTATATTCAGGCGGGCAAAAATAGTTAATCACCGCCTGAAAATTCTGGGAGGCCGGAGATTGGCCCATGTCCGAGATATCCGTGCAAGGATCTGGCTGGGAGGATTTGGTTCAAATCCTTTCAGGTAGTGTTCGTTGCGTACGCCTCGCCGGGCAGCCATACCATCATCGCCCGGGGCCTGGGAGTAGGATATGTGCTGCACAGGAGAGTCCTAAGGGCTAGACACTCACTCGTCCCAAGAAGGATGCCCAATAATGAAGAGCAATAATCGCTCTCCTCAGCCGCAAATGATCTAGTGAAGCTTATTTGTTCGTGCATAGATAGTTAACCGGGACCCAGGTCATATAGAAGCATGTCTAGATCGATCATGCTCAATAAACATGAAAGAGTGTCGAGTCTTGTAGTATGTGATGTGATGTGGCCGAGAGTATGCAAGACAGCATGAGGACTGGTGCCAGCTTTTTGTCGCCCACTTGGTCTTTATCAAGTGTTCTCTTCCCAGAGCTATGCGTGAGTGTTGTTCTCACGCACCCTTTTTTTCTTGCCAGGCCACCAAAGCCAACAGTTCGTGGCCAGACGTTTTGCTCGGCTGGGGATATCGTGGGTGGTTAAATATTCCCGGTCAACTGGTTGGTGAGAGAGGTTTGGTTGCCGAGCCCTACAGCCGAAATAGGCAAGCTTTGCTGGTTGGCCGATCCTGCTGGCATTCTATTTCTTTGACCTGTTCCTTGACAACAGATTGACTCTGTTGTTTATAAATGTAAAGCCAGTCTTTAGTTGTTTTTTTTGTTTTCTATTTATTCATTCATTTATTTATTTATTCATAACTTATATATGTATGTACAGTATAGTATGTATTTATTTACATCATTTCCTGCCAACAACCATATATCAATCAATCTCTTTCCCCCCGCATCTTTTTCTATACATATATATGTAGATATATATAATACATACTTAAAAGTTATGCATGCAAAAATTGCAGATTCATTTTATTTACCTCGGTGCAACGCGCGCACGCATTGCGCACGTCAACCACCAACAACCCACAACCAACCCCCTTTCACCCTTTCTTCGAGCTTTCGAACGTCAATGAATGCATGAGTAGAGCGGGTTAAAAAGTGTCCTGGCGCTTGTTGTTTTCGAGATTCTGTTATATATCCAGAGACGCGCAAGATTTATTCTCCAAAGGGCATGTAGAGAGACCATCCGATATTCATTCTGCTGAAATTTTTTAACTGTATTTCTTCGCAGATTCGCCGGGGACTTGTGCTAGTAATGGCCGTCGTAGAGTTTGTCGCCTCAGTGGCTAGGGTTGTCATATATACATATATACATATATTTATATGTTGCACCCTTTACGCGTATTGAGAGGACAACGATGGAGGTCGAGCAGTAGGTATTGGTGTGTCGAGGCGAGTGAGAAACAAAAGGCGTCCTGAGTATAGTAGTATGTGCGGAATACGTATGCAGCGTATATACTCGAAAATTTTATGCTCCGATAGAAGAACGAGCTGGCTGGGTGGGCGTAGGAGGTGTGGAAAGGGGAAAATGAGAAAGGAAAATCGGGACCTGCAAGACGGATTTTATCGGTTTCTAACTCTCAAGGTCACCCCGCTACAGCCCTAATTCAGCATTGAAATATGTAGAGCTGTGAGGGAGCGATTTTCCATATCACCAAATATGTAGAGGCCCGAGCACAGGTGAGAGCAGAGGAGCGGAATGAGGAGCTGCCCCGGAAGGGCAGGGAACGTGCGGGAAAGGCCATTCCCATCACAGGGGGGGTTGGCGGCAAAAGCGGCTTTTTTAGCCATTCCCACACAACCCCAAACAAAACTCACACACTACTCATCCCCGTAGGCCCTTTCCGCCCCTCTGCCCCACTAACCAAACTAACCGTGTCGCCCACCTGCTTGCGCTCCGAGACTTCCCAACTACTGCTGCTACGGCCCCCGATCTCGCGCTGGTGGGCACGTGCGCGTCGGATAGCTTCGATGTTCATTGGGGTCAATCCTTGGGATACCACTCGCGAGCGGGTTGTTGTTGATGACGACGATGATGGTGATGTATCATGCAGCAACGGGTAGAAGTGTCGCGAAGAGCTCACGAGCGGCTGGCCATCCCTCATGACCGGTAATTGTCACTGGAGCGGTTCGGAACTGGAGGAGAGGCGGTTGAGGTGAAGGTAGACGTCGGTGCCGTAGCTGTAGTTATTGGTCAGTTAATTAGTTGTTTATACATCACTAAGGATTTTTGCTTGGAGGGAAAGGGTTGATGGATGAAAACTCACCCCTCCATACTAATCAACCTCAAATCACCGCCGAAATACCTCGCATACAGCCTGCTAATAGGCAACCCATACCCAAACCCAGCCATCGGCGCTTTGAAATCACTCTTATTGAAATCCGGGTCCAGATTCGGTGTCTGATCAACGGTCGTGTACATATACGTCCACACAAGCGGGATGGACGAGCGCGGAATCCCACCACCCTCATCCGAGATCTTAATCGTAATATCCTCCCGTCCCTCCGCAACTATCACTTTCGTAACGGGGAAGGCCTCCTTCTCCGCCCCATGTGTCTCCACCACGGCCCGCAGCGAGTTCTTCAACGTCTCAAAGAGCATGTGCGATAGGTGGCCGGGGACGTACATGAAGTTCAGGTCCGGTTTGCAGACCAGCTGCACCTTGGGCGCATCGAAGAGGCCGTAGTGGTCTTCGCAGACGAAGCGGGCGTTCTCGATGGCCTCCTCGGCCAGCTCGCGCACGTTTGTTTTTGTACATATTATGCCGACGTAGTTGGGGTGGTGGACGTGTGTTTGGTCGGTGAGGGCGACATGTTGGCCGATGAGCATGCGGATGCCGATGCGGGACATGTAGAAGCGGTCGAGGAAGGACTGGATGTTCGAGTCGATTTGCATGCGCTGGCGCTTGCGCTTGTATTCCAGGATCCCCTGTGCGACTGTCGTTACGACGCCGTCGTGCCGCCGTTTGATGTGTTGGAGGGTCTTGGAGAACTTGGTGTTGTATTCATTCAGCTCCGGAGGCCAATCTTGGCCATCGTCGGCGGATACGAAATATCTTCTGTTCCCAGCCACAGTTCTTCTCCCGTTCCCATTGCCAATGGTGGCGGCTCCGTTGGTATTGGGGAGCGAGCCGTTTGCTTTGAGGATTGAGGTTGTGGAAGATCGATATCGGTCGTCGCGTATGCTTGGATTGCGGGTAGCTTTCTCGAGGACTCTTACGTCTTGGCCATTGGGTTTGCCAGGGCGAAGGAGGCGAGCTCTGACTTCTTGTGAGAGGGTTGGGCGGGGAAGAGTGATGATTTCCTACAATTCCGGCGGGATGAGTCAGAATATCAACAAAAAGTATAAAATGTGAACATAGCAAAAAGCACGTACCTCAAATGACTGCGCATACCAATCGCGGACTTTCTGTATGGACGGCATTTCATTCAAACCATCTGGGAGATCGTCCAGCTCCTGAACCCGGTGTGCGAGGCGGATGGGGAGCTCTTCGGACAGAAACTGGGAGGCACGGAAGAGAGTTCCTGAGTCACAACGACGAAGGCCGGCACATAGAAAACAAGTTAGCGAATGGTGCTATTACATAGATATAGGACTTTGCTGTATAATCGGGAGGTAAAGAGAAGGAATCCACAAACCCGTTGACGGCCTGTCGCCGAACTGGACCATCTGCCGCAGGGAGACACCCGTTGCGGGAAACGAGGCATAGTGACGGATGGTCTCCATCAGCTTCTCTGAAGCCCTCCACATGATGCCAATTGGGGTCTCCAGGCACCGCGGGGAATGAGTTCAGAATGCCTCGAGGGGAGGAGGGAGAAGGGAGGAGAGGGGAGGGGGAGGAGATGAAAGCGGGAGAAAGCGCCAGCAAGGGGCAGACGAAGACAATGATAGATGGGGATAAGAGAAATTCTTCAGCAGTCGAGGCGGTTGTCTAGCCCTGGAGAGTAGTTAGTTCGAGATAGCAACGGTGCAACGCGGCTCGGAGGAGAACGGGAGCTCAGCAGCAGCTTGGGCGGTGACGGGCGAGGATATGCGATGCCGAGGTAGGGGTGTGGAGGGGACACGGTGCGGCCAAGCGGGAGGACGGCGGAGGGGGATTGGCTGGGTCTGCTTATCTCTTCCGATGCTCTGTCTGCCCGGGGTGGACTAACTATATACGTAGTGGTAATGGCAATGTTACAATCTACAGGTTTGTTCTTATTATATAGAGCAGTTATACCGCAAGAAAGATGGATGTATGGAGTGATGTATGTACTGTGGAGAGGAGCCTGTATCGCCGGTACCTGCTGCTTCACATTGCGTGGGTGGCGGACTTTGTACCTCTGGTTTTGCCCCTCGATCAGTGACATTTGTCACCCGCGAAGGCCAACAAAAGAAACTGTATTACCGCAGCAGGTTTCATGTGCCTGTAGCAGCAGATGTATATGGTACCTGCCATCTGCCTCCAGAGCGCAGGGAGGCTGTAGTAGAGGGAACTTCCGGCTACTCTTGGGGGTAATTTACGCCGTAATATCCATGGATTCTCAAAAATACCACGAGTCACATGGCAAGCCAGGCCCTATTCCGCTTTAGGAAATAGGCGGCATGCCAGTGCCCAGGCGACGGCAGAATTTGGGAACCGGCAAAATTTCGGCCCAACAATCACACGGAAGATAAAAAGAACCTTGGAAGCTGTCTGTGATATCCATTATTATCATTGAACCCTGGAAAGAAAGACAGGCCAAAGAGGAAATAACAACTACCAGCAAAATAATTGGACAGAGCACCAACTGTGGGAGAATTCGAGTTCGGCTCTCTCTCTCTCTCTCCCCCTGACGCTGCTCGGCCAACGACGTCATTCTCCATCCTGCCCACTCACTCACATGCGCAGTCCATCCAGCATCCATGGCATTATTATTGGGGCATGATTTTCGTTGTCTGCAGCCCCAATCACATATTCTCCTGGTGGAATTCCACACAACGCTCTCCCCCTCCCCCGCCATTTTTCATGTGCGCCTGCGTCAGACAAAAAATCAAATAATGGACCAATCAATTGCTAGCTAGCTGCTGTGCTGCTGCTGTTTTGAAAGTTTTGCTGAGCAGACATTTTGCGGGCAGGCAGATATTGCGGGGGAGAGCATGAATTGCCTGGTAGATGTTCTTTGTGTTTAGGGCCTCATCGGTGGTAGACGCCCACCAGATGATCCTGCAGGCTTCTGTGATATGATGCCGTGTTCTATTTTGTGCTTCCGTTTCCAGGGCCATGTTCACGTGGAATTATTCCAAACCCTTTTTATATCTTACTACATTTAATTTCCCCTCTAATTTCTACATGTTTTGCAACATTCTGATCTGGTTCAGTCTATCTAATGATTGTTAAAAAGAATGAGAATGTGTGCTGGTAAACCTGGGACATGAGCTTATTTATATATTTCAGCTATAGCGCACAACAAACTAGCCATCTACCTATCTACGTTTTTACACCCCCGCTACGGATGCTCTTGCAAAGGGCTTGAAGCACACTAAGAACTTAAACTGAAATATTGATACCAGTATTAAGTATTGCTTGTTCCATCTCTTAATTAAGAGAATCCGGACTCCCAGAGCTTCCAATAGAGATCAATGCCCCCGGCCTTTCCCTGAGTCCACTAACCCAAACCCCAGACGGTCCAAGCCGGAGATTCATTCCACCAGTAAGTCATATTTCAGTAAAAGAAAAAAGAAAAGAAACGGGAAGGGAAGGAAAGAAAGGACAAGAAGAAAAAAACACCCTCCCCTATCTGCTATCTGGGAGGTGGGGGAGATGGAAGGCCAGGCAGCAGATGCTGGTGAAAGGAATGCGAGTGTCAGTAATTCTGTCGCTGCAAAACACGCATCACTTACATAGGGCGTTTCTAGGCTAGATTTGTAGATGCCTCATCTCTGCTGGCGCACTCCTCACGCACCCCCTGGAAGGATGGAGTGCAGCTATTTTGGCGATAGAATCTTGAACGACCTTGTTAGCGGGAAATATAACCGTATATCTCTTCAGCAAGTTCAGTATCATTAGCAGCAGCGCCAGTACCAGCGTTATCACAAAGCAGCAATAAACGGCCCAGAACCAGCAGAGGAGTAAAATGTAATATGTTGTTGAGTTAAATATCCCATATACACGCGGTATACACTCTATCAGCAATGAACCACGGCATTGATCGAATGGGCACATTTGGCCGAATGGATATTCGCTTCAGGCATGGGTGACACTCCGACTAACTGCCTTGCCTTTGGATCTGTCAGACAGCACATAAAGGTGGGCGTCTTCGTTTCTGATGTCATATAGCTCTGCATCTGCGTAGCCATAATCTCGTGGTTGCGATCGTTGTCGTCGCTGCCGTTGCTAAGGGTAATGGAACATAAGGATGATGACAAGGCGGAATCATATAGGTATATTTATAGTGGTCGTTGATCCACGTATGCCCTAAGATGAACGGGGTGGTAGAGGAGCGTAGGGTAGGAGTGATGCCAATGGAAATGGGCAGAAGTCGTATGTGGTTGAACATGATGGTACATCGACTGGTATAATGCTGCGGTGCTTTCCTGTAGCTCCGCGCTTTGCTGGCTGGATGGCTGTCGGTTGTTTGATGGTGATGAATTGCAGTCAATGCTGTATTTGACTCTCTCTCTCTCTTTTTTTTTTTTTTTTTCCTTTCCTTTTTTCCTTTCTTTTTTTGATCAACTGGTTTGGTTTGATTGTAATTTTTATTTGTTGGGATGTACTCCGTACGTTGTCCTCTTGTGATATTAACTACCTATTTTTCGCTTTTCATGGTAGTGCACTCGTGATCAGAACCAGCAAATCATGGAATGAAAGGCTGGAAGTTTATCAAAACATATCAGTGGTGAACAGCACCGTCATTCCTTTATATATGAAGAATGGGCTGCTCGTATGTTGGAGTCTGCAAATGACAGAATGTGCATTGATAAATATTC
Source organism: Blastomyces parvus (assembly GCA_002572885.1). Classification (NCBI taxonomy): domain Eukaryota; kingdom Fungi; phylum Ascomycota; class Eurotiomycetes; order Onygenales; family Ajellomycetaceae; genus Blastomyces; species Blastomyces parvus. The sequence goes on from PDNC01000098.1 coordinate 15,521, forward strand.
AATCGTGGTTCCCTATTTCACCAACTCTCTGTAGTCGGAGTTTGGTAGAAAGAAGAAGCGATTGTGGCAAATGCGGCTGGGTCAAGTGATTTCTGTACCTGCAATCTGTACGCTCTGTATACGGACTGAGTCTCATGGTCAGTTCAAAATTCCTCAACAAATATCAAAATAATATAAATTGAAGAGTTATACCTAACTTGAGACATTGCAGCCCCTTCCCTTTGAACCCATTTCTGCACATCTTGGTTTCTGGCTGTTATTTCAGCTCTGGCTGTTATTTAACTCTCTCACCCGTGGCCCCGGGGGTATCTCTGTGTAAAGTATTGCAAGACTTTAGCAATTATGGGGGATTGTCCGAAAATAACTTATTCTCAACACTATCTTGTGTTTCAAAAACTCATATCAAAATTGTGCACTGCACAAGTGCAAGACAGCCTTTCGCTCAGCGTTGTGTGGTTGGTTTTGTCCAGGTACTGGCAGGCAGAACTTCGAAGCAGTTTCCTCCAATCCGTACCCGCCCGACGAGGTGGAACCTCATAAAACTCCACCGAGCGGTTGGAGATGATCAGTGGTCCAGTGGGTATAAGTGCTGCTAATAATAGCACTGCATCCAAAATCCTGATTCTCTCCGCTCTCCTGTGGATTGACTCTGGAGGATCACAGGAATACATGAAGAGAAGAATGTTCCTGCGGAATTTCTCAGAGAAGATCAGCAACGCGAGTCAAAATGTGTTGCCCTGAGCTGACCAGACTCAAGCGGAGACATTATTATTCCTCCGGCCGACTTTGAGATTTTGCGATTTTCAAGCCACGTTTTCTGATCCCATGAGGTCGCTGGTGCGTGTCACCGTTTGTGACGTCTCGTCTCCCTTTCGAGGAGGGAGAAGCGAGTCTGTGCTCTGACTGGTCCGATATCACGCCGTGCAATCGCCAAGGGTGTGTTTTCTTTTGAGACTGCTGGTGGTACCGTCCCAGGGGAATGCCGCCGAGTGGTACTTGGGTCTCCATACGGGCGTACACCGCAGGAGGCGGGGAGGGCTTGGTATGCGGCTGAGAGGGGTTGCTGTCCCAAAGAGGAAAGGCGGGTTGCAAGCCAAGCAGACGCCATCTCGACATCGTTCCTCCAAGCGCTGCATCCCATCTTTGTTTGTTCAGGGTCATGCAGCCACCAATCGCCATTATGCCAGAACCTCTTCTCCTCACCAGACCCAGTCTTGGTGAAGTGCTTGTGGCGCAGTGCATTCCTGACCAGTGACCAAATCCTGGGTTTGCTCCCATGCCGTTGAAACCAGCGGAGGGGCTTGGAGCCTGACAGCACAAGGGGAAAATAATAACATTGAGACACGGCGTTCTACGCTGTATGTATGTACAGTACCGGCCAGGCGGGTTGTTTTCAATCATGATGAGCGGCAGAGCCTGTGGGTCGCGGTCGATTGTGCAAAGGGAGTGATTCCGAAACTCCACGGTCAGGTTAGGAACTTCTTCCACTCCCTCTCTTTGGCTCGAAGCACAAACCGAAGCTACAAATAACATCGCGCATGAAACAACAGAAAACGACCCAGGAATTCTTGCGACTGAGGGAACCTCATTGCCAGCCATAATAATAATGATGTCCGTGTGTCCTGCTCGGTTGGCGAAACTCGGCGCAAAGCCGTGGATGTAACTCGAAAACCCAAGAATGGCTCAGACGCCCACCACAAGTTAGCGAGAGCACCCTAGCACCCTAGCGCTGTCAAGGCTTGGAGGCTATTTGAATGCCAATCTGATTACACCGCTGCTATTGGTACGAACCTCGTGTTTGTTTCCACTTCTCTCCACTGCGTTGGCAGCTGTCTTTCTCCCCCAAGCATTTGTCAACATGGGATGAGGCTCAGGAATACGGGCGTTGGCGTTGGATTCCCCCTCTGTTGGATTCTTTTTTGGGGGAGAGGGCTTTAGCATTGACTTTTCGCCTGCAAGGCGGAGTTTTGTTCGCTTTTCACATCCTCTCCTCCTCTCCTCCTTTCTTGACCTCCCTGATCCCCTTTCGTTTTTATCCCCTCGTTTTTAACTCTTGTGGACCCAAAGCTCAGGGTGAGTGTTGTACGGCTCCATTTTGATCTCTCAGTTAACTTTGCATTTATTACTCTTATCTAATTCTCTATTAGTCCAGGCCAATCGCACTTGGTTCGCTGTGTTGGCCGCCTTCATTCGTTTTCTTTGACCGCGCATTAAATCAACCAGCATCTGTTTCCTCTGGGAATTTCTGGCTATCCACACCGAATATCGACCCGGCCTTGCCTTTGTGGAAGATATTGTGCACCACAACGCGGGCGGGATCTGGTCGAGTACAATGGTTCGCTTGAGCCTTGTAGCGGCTCTGCTCGCCCTCGGGGGAGCAGACGCCCTGTCGGACAAGCTACTTCCTCGCGAAACCGTTAATCTGATGGTTGATTCTTTCGGCATCTCTCCTCTCCCAACTACACCACCGCTAGTCCCCCGTGGGCTTCCAAAGGAATTAGCGAAGAGAGCGTCGCGAACAGCGATTGATTTCCCTGCTCCTGGATACTATTGTGGTTTGGTCAACAGTGATATTAGTAAGTCAAAGTTGTTCCTTCTCGGAAAAGTAGGTTTCGCAATTTGAAACATGACCTGCTAACCTATGCGATGTGAATAACCAGATAACCTGTTGACATGTGCATTTGCCGGGGCAAACTGCGTAGAGTATGGCACGGCTGTTGGCTGTTGTGCAAGTTCGAATATTAGGGAATGTACTGAGATCGCGACAAAGTGTCTAAATTGGGAAGATGAATGCGATGCCTCTTGCTCAAGTGATCCTAGGGTCACTCGATGTGCGCAGACAACTAGGCCTTATTGCGGAACATATTTCTTTGGCGGTGGTAAGCGCCTCTTTGGTTGCAGAGCATCGATAGGTGTCTCCTCGCAGGTTGTTCCAATGTCTGAATACTTTTCTTCGCGCTACGGACCAAACTATCAGACCTTGGCATCTACGAGCTCTCTCCCCACCCTGTCTATATCTGTCGGCAGTCCCTCCGAGACCCCAGGGGGGCCCTCCAGCTCACCTTCGAACCCTAGACAGTCTGACGAGTCAGGCGGAGAGGACGAGCCAGAAGTCGGCTCCGGAGGCGGCAAAAAGAAGAAACTAGGAGGTGGTGCTATTGGTGGTATCGTTGCTGGAGCAGTTGTTGGCGTTGGTGCTATTATCGGGTTTATTGTGGTATTTTATCGGAAGAAGAAGAACAATGCTGCTCCACCAGGCGCCCCTCCGACCGCACCGTTGATGCACGAACAGCATGCTTCCCATTACGGTGGACAGCCGCCAGTGGTTGGAGCAGGATACTACCAACCAGAGCAAAAACCCCAAGGAGCAGCTCCACCTTACAGCCCAGGCTATGCTCCTCCCATGCATCATCCCATCCCCCCTCCAGCTCCTGCCGAGATAGGAGGCTCACCTGTCCATAACCCTCTCCAGGCGCAATCGCAACCACTCCTGGGCCAATCATCTGAATATTACAATCAAAATCGCGGAAGCTATGTCCCGCCTGGAAGCACGGCTCCAGGCTCTGTCGTTAGCCCTGCCACAGCTGGCACATCCCCTCCACCTCAAACAGTGAGCCCGCACCAGCTGAGTGCGACGCATACCGGACCTGTTTCGGACAACATATACGAAATGCCTGGCACCGCCCGATAATTTTGCAAATCTCATGCTGCCTGGAATCCTAGTTTTGTGTGGAAATTCTTCTCTTCTGGATCTGGGAAATAATTTTTAAACGGAATATATTCATACTTGCGAGCCCATTTCGTTTTCCCTCCCTCGATATACCTCGCTCCGGAATGTTCCTCGTCTGTTTAAGATCTCTGAATACGTTTTATTGGCCGTTTTAGTATTTATAGGGCTGTGTTCAGCGTTTCATTATGTTTTACTCTTCTTGTGATGAATACTTTTACTGACCCCTTTGAATTTATCTCCTTGTTTATCATACCCCATTTATTGTATGTTGCCCCGTTACTATTTATTTTTATTGTTGCCCCCGCACGATTGCGGCAAGGAACTCAGACATCTTCTCCTATTCTCTTTCTCCTTGCTTTTGTTTGACTACAGAATACATACATATATACATACTATATCGCATGCCCCGTCACTTGGGCGAATCTAATGTTGTCGTTGCCCGCCGGGCAGTTTGACGACAAGCGGAATAGGGCTTATTCCAATCCTTCACAATGTATATATTTGGAATCCCCCCGAAAGTCAATATCTTCAAAACACTCAGGATGACGATTCAACCCCTTGTTCCATGATCGCATGAAGGCGAGGTACTCGAGGTAATTCGAAAACGTAACGATTGCTACTATGGCAAATTCCCGAAACAGATCTTTCACGTCGCCCTATCTCGCGCTCGCGCTCCTCACCATTTGTAGCATGAAACAGAAACACATTGGGTGATGAAATGTAATATTGAAGACTTTATTTAAATTAGCATGTGTCGATACAAACACTTGCCTGCTTGGCCGCTCGTCTACTTCTCTGCCCTTTCTCTTTTTCATCATATATCATTTTCCGTCACACTAGGCATTTCATGTAACTTTTAGACACATCTATTCTCATACATAGATATCTGCGTCTGTGTATTGCAACCCCGAAATGTTCCCTTCCCAGTTTCCTGCCCTATAGCCATGGATTCCTCTGATCGCCGCATTTTCACACTACATATGAGAGTGATAATAGAATAGGACCTGTTTATTCCTTCTGATTAACAGACAGTTGAATCGCTTTTATTCTAGAACCAGGCAACCGAGATGAAATGAGAATGCGGCGAACTGATAAATACGTGCTAGCCCCTTTCTACCTCTTTTACCTGTTCATTTTGTATTACTTTCAATATTGTTCGGGCGAGAAATAAAGGATATTGAATAATCAAATTGAGAATTGAAGTTAGATAAGGGAAGATCAGAAAAATATTCCAACTAAAGGGAACAAAAAGAAATGCAAAAGAAAATGGCGAAATCGCTACATAGAGAGAGGGATATCAAGTGGCTATAATGAAGCTGATTGAGGAAACTAGAAAGTGGGAATCGGGGAGTATGAAAAGCTAAGGTTTTAGGACATAGCAGATGAGAGAGATCAAAGCGTGTTCACTGATGTCTTGACATTAGCGAAGGGGTGCGAGGGATGCCGGAAATAACAAGTCCGATCGGGTATTCAAGATAAAATAGCCGGGAAAGAAGTAGAAAGAGGGGTTTGGACGACCAGGAGCCAAGGAGAGAAAATGCTGTTGCAATTTCGAAAGAGAACGTGCGTATACAACCCTTTTACGAAGATAAGGATAATTTACCCCAACGCAGCAAGCTGTGCGGACAATGTTGCCTTGTCGTACTTGACATATTTGCCCTTGCCTTTGTCAATCTCATGATATCGATCCCAGAAGCGGGCGTATAATGGCTCAATAACAGCTTGCACCTCCTTGGCCAACATACTACGCACCTCCTTCTCCATAGTCAATGATCTATGGCGAATAATCAACTCGTCAAAGGAAGAGTTGAAAGCCTTAAACTTATCCTTGATGTTATCTTTGTCTTTGGATGAGAGTGCTTTGACAATGACGCCGGAGTCTACTTGGCCCCCGGAGGTGGGACGCGCACCAGCCCTGCTGGTATACTGGACGTCGAGGAGGTGAGAGGATGGGTCTCGCCAGGCATCAAGATAAGTGGAGACGCCCTTTTTGCGCCATATTTCTAGCCGACTGCTGTTTTCAGGGGTAGAGAGGTAGCGGGATAATTCAGTGCTGTTGCGGATTGAACGGTCGACGATGCACATGACGTTTGCCAGAAAGGTGCCGAGGACGGGTTTGGCGCGATGAACGGACCTCGCGCGGGCGTCTAGGGTGGAGAGCAAGGCTTCGATAACGTCGAGGATAAAGTGGGAGAGGATGGCAGAGCTATCGGGGCTCACATCTAGCGGGGTGGTGTTAGGTTTGCTTGATGGTTTCCAATTTCCGTCTCCGAGGGATGTGAGGATGGAGGCTAGTGGGTTTGAATACGCCGTTAGAGCGGATAGTGAATTCATGACTTCTGCTACAAGGGGGACGGCAGCGCCATCGGGGGGTAGAACAGTCACAGCTGCGGCTTTGCGTCGTGTTTCTTCCAGGAGTTCAGACAACGCCAACTTTGCGGTCTCGCGAATCGGTCGTAGGGCTTCGAAGAAGAGAGTTTTTAATTGCTTAGTGGCTGAGTCGAGTCGATAGGAGAGTCCGGTGACTATCTCGATTATTTCAAACGCAAGGAAACAGTCTGTCATCAAGTTGGCTTTGATATACATGTTTAGTTCCCGCTGGGTTTTTGAGAATTCTGCTATCGCTGGTCGACAGGTTGCTTGGAGCGCCTTTCCTTGCTCCTCTGCAGGGAATATCTGGGAAATATTCTCGTGTTCGGCCAGGAGCATACCCTCGATACCGCTAGCATACATCCCTATGCCGTTGGTCCCTTGCCGATATGGACCATCGCTTGGCTTCCGTTTGGCTGTGTTGATAGATGCAGTGGCGAGGTTTTGCAAGCTACTTGTGATATAAGGAGCGCGAATATCGGCATATATCCTGATAGCAGGGTTGTCTGTTTGTCCAACTTGCGGACCATGGCTTGCAGCTGAGCTGATCGCGGCGCAAACAGGCGAGAGCTCCAAAACCGTCTCACTCGGAATAGTGGGGAACGGTAGTTCTATAGGTATTCTCTGAGTGCCATTCGGTATAAGCTAGGGTCATTGGTAGATGCTTACGTTTTGTGATATAATGCAATGGTTCTACAGTGGCGATATTCTCTCGCAGAGTTCCTTTGAACATTTCCTGAAGTTTACTGCTTCCGGTACTAAGCAGGGTGCTGAATTCTGCCACGGCTTTCTGATTCGAACGAAGGTTTGTAGAGTTTAGATCTGAAAGTGCACGATCCAGTCGTTTCAGAGCACCCAGATATGGGGCCAACCCAGCACTCCGGGGCCTAGAGAATAGGTTAATCATTGCTCAAAGGAGATCGAGAATTGATCTAAGCTGAAGGCTTACCCAGCCCGGATAATAGCCTCCTCCTTCCCCTTGACATCTAAAGGCTGCCGAAGCCGATCAATAGCTTCGTTGATTTTATCTATGTTTGCATTTGTGACTTGCAACGATTGTGTGTTGCTGTAGATTGGCCCAATAGCATCTTTCACCACCTTTCCACTTGTTTCAAGACGAGACATGGAACCTTGGATCTTTTTGGTTAGGATGTTCAGCTTTTCAAGATTTGCGTAAAGCACCTCCACCTCCGCACTCTCTTCCGCGTGGACCGCGTTCCGCATCCCGACCATGGCTCAGGTACGTAATCTCTGCTTTCTGCCAATCCCAATAGAATGTGCCTTGCTTGAGGATACCGGGTGCGTTACCCAGGTGCTGTTCCAGAAAACAGAGAGGAAAGTTTTAAAGCATGATCATACTTATAGTGGCAATAGGGAATGTGCTGTATGTGGCACAGACAGCAGCTGTAACCAGCCCTATCTATGGTGTTGAATAAACAGCGTTATCAGCCTTGTATGCAACCATTCGCCTGGGCTTTTGGAACACAGAGCCGCATTGGACCGTGGTTGGGCAAGACAGCCGCTAGTCCATAAATGGAATATTCGGAATAAATATAGTCCGAAGGTCGTATCACGTGGATTGCGTCATCCGCATGTTGTTCTAGAACAAGTACTATAGGTTGGCAGAATTTGTTGAGTATTTGCAACATCCTGAATATTCGGCTTCCGAGCTAGAATCGTGGTTCATGAATTACATAGGATAGCGGAAGCCGGCGGTGTCCTCGTTTCAATGGGCACTGCTAGAACCTTACTCGCGAGATGGAGACTGCCTTTAACATGGTCTGCGCTTTTGGCGGCTGGAGGGTCGTACTTACACTCAACTGAAATACCCTCGATTAAAAACGACTCAGATCGGAATTTTGCCACATGGGAAACGAAGGATGGTGCCAAGGACATTCCCAATTCGTTAAATCAGCCATGCAAAAGCTCGAGGATATCACAGGCCCCTCCAGGCACGTCTGGCAAGACGCTGTCACAGCAGCTGGTGAACGATCGCCTTGCCAAACAGCCCCGGGAGCTACCAATCGAACTGCCAACGTCCCAATCTGCATGGGACACGTTCACCTCGAAGATTAGCGAGGCCAAAGATTCTTTTGGGTCTCCGAACTGGCCGGAGTTAATCAAGCAATATGTCGCGCCGGCATGGACGGCGCTGCTTCCCGCAACTGTCCAAACACTCCAACGAGAATTAACAATGGCGGAAGGGTCTTTGGCCGATGAGATCTGGTCGGATGCCCATGATGCTGAGTTGAATCCAGAGATTACTCGGGAAGCCCGGGTTCGGATCGGCGCAGATCTATGTCGTGAAGAGCGGTATTTCCAATGGAGGCGTAGACAAGCTATGGTCAAATCGCTAGCAGCTTATCTTGACTTAGAGGAGAAAGATGTACATCCCGACGATATACCTGTGATTGCCATGTGCAGTTCAGGGGGTGGCCTACGCGCCCTTGTCGCCGGCACGGGCTCTTTTCTTGCCGCGAAAGAGGCCGGACTTTGGGATTGCTCCATGTACACCGCTGGGGTCAGTGGGAGTTGTTGGCTGCAGACGATCTACAATTCGTCATTAGGGGGGCAAGATTTTGGAAAGGTAGTGCAACACTTAAAAAACAGGCTTGGAATTCACATTGCATTCCCACCTGACGTGCTTAGACAACTGACAACAGTCCCAACCAATAAATACCTGCTGAGGGGCTTGGTAGAAAAACTGAAAGCCAGCCCGGACTCTGAATTTGGATTGGTAGACATCTACGGTCTGCTCTTGACTTCCAGGCTTTTAGTTCCGACTCGACAGCCGTTGGATGTACATGATAACGACCTTAAGCTTTCGAGCCAGAGAGTTTTCATTGATAATGGCACGAATCCTCTTCCAATATACACCGCTGTTCGCCATGAGATACCCCCCGAAGATACAACTGCGCCTGATCCCTCTATGAAACTCATATCGGATGAGCCAAAGCCAGAGACAAAACAAGAAACATGGTTCGAATGGTTCGAGTTTACCCCGTACGAATTGTTTTGCGAGGAGTTCGGTGCAGGAATTCCTATTTGGGCAACTGGGAGGCAATTTTGGAAAGGCCGAGACGTCCCTACTTCTAAACACTTCGCCGTACCGGAACTACGCATTTCAGTGTTCATGGGTATCTGGGGGAGCGCATTCTGTGCCACGCTTGCTCATTACTACAAAGAAGTGAGGCCAGTTTTACGAGGACTCGCAGGATTTGATGGCATCGATGCCGTACTGGAAGGGAAGAATGATGACCTAATCCGTGTTCATCCTTTCGATCCTGCGTCAATACCAAACTTCGCCCTGGGGTTGAAGGATCAATTGCCCATAACGTGCCCGGAGTCGATTTTTAAGGACAAAGAGCTCCGTCTGATGGATGCTGGAATGAGTAACAATCTACCTGTATACCCCCTTCTCCGCCCTGGCCGCAATGTTGATATGATAGTGGTTTTTGATGCATCAGCCGACATCAAGGAAGAAAACTGGCTTTCGGTCGTGGATGGATACGCGCGGCAGAGAGGTGTCAAAGGGTGGCCAATTGGGTCTGGTTGGCCAAAGCCAGGAACAACACCTATAGAAACCGCGAAAGCCATTGAGGAGGCTGCGAGCAGCTCAGTTAAGGAATCAGATGAGAACCTCTTGGTCGCCAAGGAACAAAATCGGGAACCAAGCACCAAGAGTGAAGGGACAGATGTAGGGAGCAGAGGAACCATTCCGAGCGACACCAAAGACACTACGCCATCCCCACCAGACCCGGAAACAAGCGACCTTGGTTACTGTAATGTTTGGCTAGGGACCACTCAAGAGCAAACATCCACAAAAGAACCTCCCCCATCCAAAAGGCTGTTCCATTTGCCTCCGCAAGATGATTCCGACCCCGACTTCAGTCTTATGCGGCCTGACGCCGGGATAGCGGTTGTTTATTTCCCACTTTTGAAAAACCCTGCCGCGCCTGCTGTTAAACAGACCAAGCCACCAACACCAACCTCAAGCGCCCCGGGAAGTACCTCGGAAAACGCAAATACATTTCCAGAGCAATCGGGATCGGTGGAGCCGATTGACCCTGCCACCAACGATTTCATGAGTACTTGGAATTTTGTTTACACGCCGGAACAAGTCGATGGCGTTATTGGGCTTGCCAAAGCCAATTTTGCGGAAGGCGAAGACCAGGTGAAGCGCGTAGTGCGGGGTATTTATGAAAGGAAGAAGAGGGCGAGGTTACAAAGGATGCGGGAAGGAGAGTTGGAAGGCTTGCGGCTGTTCACTTGATATTTATTCTGTCGGTGTTGTCTCCCTTGGTTTCAACTGTCCACATAATCATTACAATAGAATGTTGGCGCAAAGCTATTGGTATCGGATATCCATCGGAAGAACTCCAAACGTTACACCATGCTGAAATTACATATGCAGGAAATAATAGAATTCATTGGATAAGTGTTTAGTCAATCAGTTGTGCATAACTATTGGCATTCTAAATTTAAACTTTTAGGGCTAAATTCTGAGAAAGATAACTATAATGATGACTAAGCAACATGGCCCTGGAAGGGACCCCTTTGCGCAAACTCAAACGTCTTGAAGCCATTCCTGGACTGCCAACAAAATCATGTCTGCGAGAACCATTGTAGCTGACGGATTATGGCATTGCCTCTGTCCGTCCTACAAACAGGCACCATTCAGGTGGCCCAACTTCCCAAGACGGCTGAAGCGACATGTCAATCCTGCCGCCAGCGCCTGCTCCGGCGCCCGATCCTTCACGCGAACGAGAGCAGCCGCTTTGCTCTCCCCGGAGGTGAAATCCCACCTCGAAAAGGAAGATGGCACGCTACCTGGGAAGTATGATCCAGATTTGCCAGGCAATATAGATCAATATTTCACAGAAACCCCCCCGGGGAAGCATTTCACCAACAGAACGTTCAAAGAATATACGCATCTAGATTGGACTATTCGGAACCGAACAGATGGACAAGTTGAAAGGACACTGCGGAAGACGGTTGAGGGAATGCCGAATTATATATCGACCATGAAATTAATGAGGGAGCTTATCCGGAGACGAGGCTTTCAGCCACAAACATGGCACTACACCGTCCTGATAACGGCCAATACCGATGCGTTGATGGGATCCCCAAAGCACGTCCGAAGCCTACTCAAAGAGATGGACGAGAATAACATACCAGTTGACTCAGCGACTCTCCATGCAGTATTGAAGGTATCAGCCGTCCCTTTTTTTGAGACGTCCTCCTACTCCTCGTCCTCACAAAATCGATTTGCACATATACTAATGCTGAAGGGCAATAACTAGGTACTCGCGGTGCACCCTGATTATCTCTTGCGCCAGGAAATCCTTCACACCCTGCGCGACAGGTGGCTGACAATTTCGCCTGAAGGATGGCATAATATCGTAACTGGACTTATCCGGGAAGGACAGTTCGAGATGGCGCTAGACAACATATCCCGCATGCAAGCCCAGAATATTCCCGTCGAACCATGGCTCTACAGTCTATTAATATATAATCTGTGTGAAGTCGAAGACTTCGACATGATCTTAGAATTGATGGTTAAGTGGATAAATAGTGGAAATGAGCTCTCGCCCAACTTATGGTTTCACATCCTCGTCAAAGCCAGCGAATCATTCCACGAGAAATGCGTCGGCTTCGTATGGAAGAAGCGCGTGCAACCCGGCCTCATCAACGCGCCTTATGGGGTTTGCAGCAACATCCTCATAATGACGTCGCGAACAGGTAATACGTGGCTAGCCGGCGAAGTTTTCCGAGTTTTAGAAGAGCGCCGAGGCATTTTCTTACTGGAAGATTACAACTGCCTTGTCGACACTTACCTTGCTGCAGACAACCTTAACCATGCTTTGCGCATCCTCTGCACTGCCCAAAAGGCTACCTTTCAGCTTAGCGAGACAGCCACACGGTCGATCTTCACGTACTGCATCGAAAAGAACATCCGACCGCGAACCGTCTGGCAGACGCTGGCAGATATGAAAACGAAGGAACTCTTCAACGTGCCGTTGGTAGCTATAAACGCAGTGATCGAGATGGCGGTCCACCACAAGAGCATGACCGTCGCTCTTGAATTTTACCGTGCGTTAGCCGACGTCTTCGAACATCGACCCTCGGCCACAACCTTCAACTATCTTATCCGCGGCTGCCGCGTCACAGACGCGCACGATATGGCCAATTTCTTTGTGCAGGAGATGGTTCTCTTGGACGTCTTCCCGGACCGGATGACATATGAAAACCTGGTACTGCTCTGCGTAGATGCGGGACGGTTCCGCGAGGCACATAGGTATTTCGTTGAGATGATGGATAGCGGGTTTTCGTTGACACCTGGGTCGAAGGTTCATGTTCGCACGCAATGCTTCGATTCTGATGATCAGTATGCGAAGCTTTTGCAGTACGATTCCGAGATACGAAAACCGATTGCTAGACGACTTACGGCGCATTAGTTAATATATTTCCTATCCGATAGAGAGTTTAGATGAAGCTAGGGGGGAAACGGATCTAGATGCGATTGTAGGATATTGATGTAGTACTATGTTTGCCTTCTAATGTAGATAATAGATACCTGCGGGAACCTTCTAAATAACGGTTTTTTATACCCGAGGAATTTCTTTGTGTTTTTTGAAGATAATTCTTTCAGTTCAGCCGCGGAGTTGCGTACATGTTTAAATATCCATGGATGTCGCAGGAAAATTGACATGACATCATTGGCGCTGAGCAAATACAAAGGGTTCGCAACCATTTCAACTGACCATCACTATATTAAGCAACATCTTGCCCGTTCATAGTTTCCCCGAAACAATGCCTCAATTTATAGGATGCCCAAACTATGCATCTAGTAACTTGACATAGAAAAGAGAACTGTCATTCAATAATTGATGCCGGTTATCAAGTTGCCTGGTGAAGCTGGTTCAACTTTTCATCATGGTGCGTATGGCCGCTCTTAAGAACTTGCGCTCACCCATCCAATTAATTGACAACCGAAGGGTCTCTTGGAGTAAATCAGAGCTCTTTAACTAACTAATTCATTGACTGGATGATAATAGGCCTCCATTCTCCGCCAGATAGTCGCGGGTCCCCGACTCCGCCATCCCGAGACTGGGCTTGATTTGTGCTATGTGACGGACGAGAGTACGTTAAAGGGATAATACCATTACATTTCAGTGCTGTGTCCTTACAAATGCTGACTTTAGTCTTCCTAGTAATTGCTACTTCTGGACCTTCCTCCACCTACCCCCGCCGTGCGTACCGCAATCCCACAGACTCCCTCGTCCGTTTCCTAGACCTCAAACACGGCGAAAATTGGGCAATCTGGGAATTTCGGGCGGAAGGCACTGGCTATCCGGACGAAGAGGTCTATGGTCGCATCCACCACTTCCCGTTTCCAGACCACCACCCGCCGCCCTTCGCACTTATTCCGCATATCATGGCTGGCATGCGGAATTGGCTGCTAGGAGATGGGGGTCATAGGGGGGAAATTGAAGGCGATGCTAGGGATGCTGCTGAAGGTGAAGGCGATGAGAAGGGGAAACGGGTGGCTGTCGTGCATTGTAAAGCTGGCAAGGGGCGGAGTGGGACGATTGCATGCAGCTTTCTGATTAGTGAGCGGGGGTGGGTAGCTGGGGAGGCATTGAGGCGGTTTACGGAAAGGAGAATGAGAGCGAGGTTTGGGTCAGGTGTGAGTATACCCAGCCAACTGAGATGGGTGGGCTATGTGGATCGGTGGACGTATGAGCTGGGGAAGGTGTATGTGGAGAGACCTGTGGAAGTGTTGGAGGTGCATATATGGGGCTTGAGAGATGGGGTGGAGGTGGACGTTGAGGGGTTTATTGAGGAGGGGAGGCGGATTAAGTGTTTTCATCGGTTTCATCGATGCGAGAGGATTATAATGGGTGACGAAGAGGAAGGGCGGGAGGAGGAATATGAGGAAGAACAGAATGGAGAGTGTGAGGATGGAAAAAGGAAGATGAAAGCTGGACCAAGTCCAGAGGATGGCGATGATGAGAGTGCGTTGAATTATCCCGACCGCCTAACTCTCCCAACAGCTACATCACCAACCCCCTCAACATCAGCCACCACTCTGCCATTCCAACCCATCACCACACCGAAACCCTGGTCCAAAATGTTCCAAAGCGTCCTATATACCGCCGCCGACATGGAAACCGCCATTCCCGCCGTGATCCTCCGCCCACGAAATAAAGTCATAATCCCCACCTCAGACGTGAACATCAGTATCGACCGGCGTGCCATGTCCGCATACACTAGTTGGACGATGGTTACATCCGTCGCACACGTCTGGTTTAATGCATACTTCGAAGGTGGGCATGCGCATGACTCTGGCGTCTTTGAGGTAGACTGGGAGGCGCTGGATGGGATTCGAGGGACGAGTAATCGGGGAGTGAAGGCCTTGGATCGATTGAAGGTTGTGTGGAGGTACGCGGAAGCAGAGCCGGGGGTATCAGTTACAGGAAGGAAAGTTATACCGGAGCCAGCACCAGGAGAACCTGTTCCAGAGAGCCATGCGGCAGATTGGCGAGGCCAGGAGCAACAGGAGCAGGGGGTTGTCGATCCCAATGCTTCAAAGGAGGAGCTTTTGAGGAGGTCCCAGTAAACCTCATTGAACGTGTGCGGGCACTTTTGGTGATACCCCAGGTGGCAGACGTCTGGGCTTTGGAAGCTGATGACTCCATTCCAGAAGAGGGCGATTACAAGAGAGATTTATAAACGGAAACGGTTCTGGCCCTTTGGTTGTATTATATATATTGTGTGAGGCGTTCGAGGAGTCGGCGGGGAATGCGTCAATGCCACAGAGAATCCTGAAAACATGTCCATGTCCGCTATAATTCGGGTAGCGTTCAGGATAATACGGAGGTATGGGGAGTGAAACCATTTTTCACATTATATAAAGGTAGATGAGCAGGGAATATGTCATGATAACTTTCGAATTTTAATGTTGTGTAAAGGGGGTTATCAATATTGGTACCGTTCTCAGGAAACGCTAGCATGCTGACAGAGGCCGACTCCATATACATTAGTTACGTAGCAGCTTTAATGTATCAGCTAAACGCACCCAGAAAGAAAACATGATGCTCATTTTTGCACATAAATGCATATATCCCTTTTTAACCCATACCGACAAACACCGGATGATTTTTCCTATAAGAGTAATCGTCATGCATAGTGGGCACATCCCTTGAAGGGGATGCTAAAGAAAAGAAGTCTCATATTCATTAAAAACACGCGCGCGCACGGAGACACACACCCTCCTTATTCACTGGGTATCAAAGCAGACGGACGGATAGGAAAAGGAGTTATGGCAGAATGTCTCTGATTTCAGCTGCCACCTCTTCCCCTTCCGCGTCCCCTACCACCCCGGCCCCCACCTCTCCCGCGATCTATCCTCCCACCATCCCCGCGATGTTGTTGACCACCACGGGCACGATTCGAGGGCTGGTTCTGCTGCTGATCCTTTGCTAGATCGACGACTTCTTCGGGGACTCGTAGGTATTTGATCTAATGATGTTTGAGTTAGATCACGTCTATATATATGTGTGTATATATATTAAGGCGAAATTCATGGGTGTTAAGAGACGTACATTATTCCCCCTTACATACACCTCAGGCAATCTGAAAAAGCGGTCACCTTCGGGGCTTGTTTGGACGACTTCTCTGAGGATCAGGTTCATCCAGTTGTCGCAGTTGACAAGATGGCCGTTGAGGGTTTCGCCATTTTTGAGCTCGACGAGCATGGGATGGCCTTGGGCGGCTGTTAAAAGGCCTAAAGGGAGCTGGAGGCAAGGGTTAGTATAGGAATATGTACAGCTGTATGGTTGTTGATCAGGCGGGAGGCGAGGGGAAGAATGATATCAATTGCGGAGGGATGGGCAGGTGGTTATGAACATACCATGATCAAACGATGCCGGGCGTTAGTTTAGACCTATCGGGACATTGGAGACCATCCAACTCAGTATAGATTAGGAAGAATGCTCTCAAGTCAACAAGCGCATTCTCTTTCTTTTCTTCTTTGATACAATTCACCTCAAGACAACCTCCGAAGCATCAACGAATCCAATCAGGAACCCAGGGTCTCTTAGCTTACTAATCCCTTAGTTGGAAAATAGTTAATCCGATTTTGGCGGTTCGGGGACTCGCTCCTTGCGATTAGTCAGCCGTCTGCCGGGCATACGCAGCCACGAGAGCTGAGCCTCACTCTGACATCAACGCCCCATTTGTGTGCTTAATTGACTGAGTTTACGGATAATGTTGGAGCAGAGATACTCAAATAAAGTATCTCGGAGACTGGCCGCTGCCTAACAATGGTCAATGACTGAGCGTGGCACCGCGCTGTGATCCAATATGCGTGTGCGCGCCTCCTGCCTGTTGCTGTGGTCTTGCGGCTCCACTGTCGCATTCTCCCATGTTATTCCGCACGCGAGGAGAACATACGACGATGATGAATATACACGCGATGACTATCTTATGTCAACATGGGCAGGTCAGCCTGATTTCCCTTTTTCATTCTGCACTGTTAGTTAAAATATCTGAAACTAACTTTTGTGTCGCATGTGTATATATGTATAGATAGTGACGATAGCACTGCTGTGAGTTTCGCATCTCTATGCGACAACTGCTTTGGCACCATTGATATAAGCTATGTATGTTATAAATTTCTGCTGTTTCTTCTCTATCATACGTAGGTTCTGATGTTCGAGATACCAGATCTTTGAGATTCGCATCTCCAGTACACGTTCTGCCTGCGGGCAGACAAATGTCACGCTCAATCAGCGGGACCTGGACCTCGTATGGCATGGCAACAATGGGATCGGTTCCGGAACTTTCCCTGCTAACATGACCAGTGGAGATCAAACCCATGAATTATCTCTGAACTACCTTGCGTTTTGCATATCCAGCCCTCAAGCTGCTGGAGCGCAATACACTGCCCAAATACTCACTGTGACTTTCCAGCCAACAAATCAGATAACAGACAATGATCGTACGTCGGGATTCGCAATTTCGTTCAATTCTGTTGGGACTCCCCATATATACGGTCTGGTGACATCTCCCATGGAAATTTCAGACGAGTATGCATCTGACTCATGGCCGGACCTTCTTGACCCTTTCAATTTGCCAATCTCCACGGCTAAAACCGCGAGCAGCGACTATATTCTATCTGACGACCTTAAAACTTTACATTATCTTAAAGCTGAGGCCCACGAACTGGAGGAGAAGATTAAATCCAAAGAAAATGAGATCCGAAAGCATCTACTCCAGGACTGTAAATCAATGGCAATGCGGCTTAAGAAGTGCGCAAATCTATCGTGTTTCATCAGGACCTCATTCGAAATAGTTCCCGACGCTTTTCGCCTCGTAAAGCACCAATTTGGCCCACTCCCTTCTTCGCTCTCGGACAGCCCATGCCGCCCACCCTCAGATCCCCCATATCAAACCCTTCACCCCCAAGACACAGGATCACCATCCAACAACCTGAACCCCAACGCGCTCCCAACATCCCAAACCACTCCATTTCCAAATTCCCCTGGCTCTACTTTCACTCCTCAATCCACCCGCATCCCAACAAACCCGACCAACTCTCCCCCATCTAACAACTATGACGACCTCCCCGACTGTCACGATCTACCCGACTATGATCCACCCAACCAAAGTTCTCCCCCTAACTGTCGCTATGTCCTAAATCGTCCTGATATCCCTAACCGTCACGATATTCCTATTCGAAACCCTTCCATCCTGCTAAAGGACCTTGCAATAATCCTTCTAATCACCTCTCTTTTTGTCATCCTCATTAAACACTGTCGCAATTCCCCCTCCTGGCTGCGGCGCCGTGCCGATCTCGCTACCCGTCGCGAGGAACGCCGTACCCGGAATGCGTACCTATATGCCGCACGCAGATATAGATGGCGGCAGTGGTGGAACAGTCGCTTTGGGTGGGGCACGACACGGGAAGTGGAAGCTTCAAGACATTCGCAACAGGGGGGCCAGCAGGAACGTAATATGCTTATAAGGGTTAATGAGGAGTGTGAGAACGGAAACAGTAACCCGAGTAATATGACAGCAGCGCGCGAAGAGGGAACGGCAGGAGCAGGGGCAGGCGGAGGAGAAGCTATTCAAGCAGAAATTCTCGGACTCCGCAGGGTTCTCGAGTTCGTGGGCGAGCTTGTCCGGCCAGATTACATGCATTATAGCTATGTCGACAATAACAACAACACCAGCAGCGACAATTCGCGCCGTCAAGGAACTGGTAACGAAGGGACCGGGAACTATCAAAGGGATATTTCTCAATTACCCTACCACGCCACAGCTGCCGGTACTGGTGTTGCTAGTTCGTCGACGCCCGCGCCATCATCGGTTGCGCCGTTGACTACCACCATATATTCGCCGCGGACCAGCACAGTGTTGAGCATCGAAACGGATTCCTCACTTACATTGGATAGTTTGGATCCCGAGACGGCGACGATGTTTAGTGGGTAGCTGTACAGTATGAATAAGAAACAGAAAGCAAGGGCTTTCCTGGATATTACGATTTATATATACTCCATTTTATTTATTGATCTTTTATTTTGCTGCCGATCTTTTAGACGTGAGCGTTTATTCCAGCCTATTGAGAAAGGAGGGCTGTTTGAAGAGGCAAGCTTCACTTTGCCTTTCCTTTGCTTCACTTCTCTTTCATTCTTTTTATATCTCATTTCCTACTAATATGGAGTTCTTACGCTAGTCCTGGTTTGTATGCTGGTTGGGACTACCTATAGGTATCTACTCACTACCTAGGTTGTCCTGGTAAATAGGGGGGATGTCCTTTCACCTACCGCTGTCTTTCATGTTTTCTTCTCGCCCCAGCCTCTGATTTTCCCTAACTTCCTCTCCCCTTTTAATGCCAACTACTATTTCATCTCTTCCTTTCTGCGGTCGCCCTATTGTATACGTTCCACTAATCTAGATGCAATATATCTTAATTTTGATCTCTTCATATTTAATAGAAAGTTGTACACTTTGGCTGAACTCCTCGAGCAACCCAAAACGGCAAAAGCCCAACACCGTATCTGCCTGCAAATGGTATCACTTAATCCAAGTACGGCGTAGATGACAAATGATGTGTGTTGGCTGCACCTCTTGGTCCCCACGTCGTCTGTTTGGTTCTGTATCATCGGGCTACCTCCATCTTGACAAACGCTACCATTAACTATCCTCGTTAGCATAACCGTCTTCTCCTCCAACCATGGCTCTTCCTCAGTGGCCCTAACAGAAAGCAAGAAGGTCGTGCTATTACTATCACTTGGCACCAGTTGAGCTCAAATTTCTGTAATTGATGGACGACTAGTTACATGTACAGAATATAACACGCGCCCGCGGGATGATAAATGCAGATAAAAACGAAATAGAAGCAGAGAAAGAAAACAAAGCAAGAACAGTTAACTCCGTCTACCCTCCAAACATTCCACGAACTATAATTCATCAATACATGAGGAAAAGAAAGAGAGAGAAAAAAACAGACATGGGAAATGGTAAACGTTATGGAAAGAAAATAATACAAAGCGAAGAAAGGAATAAAAAAAAGAAAGCACGAAGCATAGGACTAGCTCCTCAAATCTTCGTTTTCTTCGTTGGCGACGCATCCCTTGAATTTTTTACTGCTCCCTCTGCTCCCGCCTCCACACCACCATCCCCATCCCCGTCCTCGTCCTCCTCATCCTCGTCCCCGAACACAGTAAACTTCCTCTTCCCCCTCGCCCTCACCGGCCCACCCTCTCCACCTCCAACGCCCCCATTTTCCCCCTCCGCCTCCCGTGTCGCCCTCTTCTCAAAAGCCTTAAGCAACCCATCATACCCCTCCTCCACATTCCCCACCGTCTCCTCTAACTTCCCCAAGCGCTCGTCCCTATCCAACTGAATCAACAAATCCCGATGCCGCTTGTACAACCGCTGCTTAACAAGCATGCGCCACCAGTAATACCGCCGATCATGCTCGTTGGGGGCGCGCCATTTCTGCACGAGCAGGCGTGCCGTATGTGTGCTACCTGCCCCTGTGCCGCCAGCACCCATGTGCATGCCGCTGCCGCGGTGGGAGGCGGGGATTTGGCTGAGGAGGTACATTTCGACGATGTGGGCAAATTGGACGGGGGCGAGTTTGTATTGGATGCGAAGGTTATGGAGGGTGGAGGTAGGGATGAGAGAGGAGGTGGGCATGAGGCGGGGACGGCGTGGGCGGCGTGCTTTCTTCGTTCCTGTATCTTTACTGTTATTGTTGCTAATTTCGTTGTCTGGTGGGTACGGGTCGGCGTTTATGCGTATTTTGTGTTTGAGGAATTCTGGGAGGAGGGTTTTGTAGTCGTTTGTGTCACGGAGATAGTCGAAGGCTTCGTTTGGGTCTTCAACAGTGAGTTCGTGCAAAGTGGGATCGGCGAGGCAGGCGGAGTGGATTGTGTGGTAGAGTTGAGAGCCGTGCCCAGATTGCTGGTGGGGTTGCAAGATGAGAAATTGGGCGATGCGGAGGCGGGCAGGTAGCTGGGCGATGGAAATTTCTTCGGCGTAAGGGAAAGGGATGTCCGTGATTTCATGGTTTTTGGTGTTGCTGGGTTCGGGGAGGTAGAAGTACCATCGATAAGTCGTTGCGTAGCCTACGAATGAGTATGACGGCGCGTTAGGAGTGGGAGGATCTATCTTCTCGTAACTATTACAGAAAAAGAGATTGTTAGTCAGGACGAAGTCAATTGAATGGTCTACGTGGGCGTCCAGATGCTTACACAAAATAGACCGTCCATCTCCGCAGAGTCCATTCTACATCATCTGTTGTAATGGGGGTGCCTCCCTCAACGAAGAAAGAGACGAATATTTGTATGCGATCGAGAATTGTCCGGATTTCCGGGTCAATTAAGGAACCTGCCCAGATTTCATAATTCCTCTGCTTGCTTGTGTAGCGATGAACAAGCTTTCCTGGGGGCCTGAAGTCCTTGGCAGATTCGTCATTTAAAAGTGATTGTTCAAATTCCTCTGAAGTTGCGAATGAAGCTACAAGGGTGGAAGACGTTAGCTGTACTGTTTGGAACCCGCGATCGCAAGATTGGATTTACCTTTCGGTAGGTAGGAACCCAAAATCTTCAATAAATCCACAGCGGCTACATCCGCAACAGGCTTGAATTTATCATCGTAAGAAATATGTACGTTTGACCGGAGATCATGCGCGGCATAGCGCAGTCGAATGCTCAACCCCTTGTAGCCGAATATCGTTTCCTCTTCGCCAAAAATCGGATATGTAAACTCGGGCCGGAAGGTGGAGAGCGCATTGAGTTTGCCTTCAGCTGGTTGGACCATGGATATTTGGATGACATCGTTGGCATCGCAAGTCCCTAGATATCGCGAAAGAACACAGGAACCGGTCAGTAAGTTGGTCGTCACTTTTAATCCCCAGGATGAAGCTTTTTACCACTATCGGGGCGGTGGCTTGAAGGGCAGGGTAGGTTGCGTACAAGACGATTGGTTCTCCATTTTGGCTAATACGTCAGTTGGCGGACTGACCACCAGTTGACAATGTGTAGGGTTTGTGATAGAAGGGCCGCAGTGTTGACGGCAAAAGGTCAATATCAATTGTCAATTTATCCCAGCTCTCAACAGCTCAGTGGTTTGAGCACAGCGCGTTCTTCCGTCGCGTCGGGCTAAGAGATTCTTAAGGTTGAAGTGACGAATTACCTATTTGGGCTAGTGAATTCACGCTGTGACTAATGGCAAGATGAGGTAATCAAAGGGTCATGTGGTCACTATGCCTAAATAGGCAATTATGAACACTAGGTCCCCGGGCCCGGGCCCCGGCCCCGGCCCAGGTAAAGAGCTTCAATATTCTTATTGATAGTTCACGAGTAAGGTATGAGATGGTTTATATTAATTATATAGGCCATTTCTAGGCTGGCGCACTGAGACTGCGAGAGTTTCCCTGAAACCGTTGAACTGCAAAATCCATGATAGCTTCGAGATTGGGGGAAAGTTTGCTGAACGCCCGCCTCCAACGCGGGCCGCACCCTAACAAAAAATAGGCTCAAAGGGCTGCCCACTATACCCAGGCACGTAGGTCCAATGGTCCATCTCAACACTAGTAAGTTATATGGTTATATCATTACAGCCGCGTTCACGATCAATGCCCAATGGCGCCTAACTTTATAGGGGCCTCGTTAGGCACTGGTACCAGCATGCATAACCAAACATTACACATGCCCCTTATAAGGGTTCCACCTCGGAAATACCAATACACGTTAAAATACTAGCGTCGGCAAGGAGAGTCCAACCCTCATATTAAATAAACCTGCTGAATCCCCAAAGGCCAAACTATGCGTTTCATCCATCCATCAAAAGTAATACTGGGGACATAGCGGAGAAACGAGAGAAGAATCCGGCTCTCTATATCGCTGTGGCATTTTCGTCTTCGCCCTCCTCCTCCTCTTCCTCAACCCCCGCCCGCCATCCCCTGGCGCTATCTACAGTAGTCCTCGACTCCAGGGCGCACCGCTTCGCGATGGATAGATAAGAGGTGTTCACATATCTGCAATTGGTCGGAATAGTCCAGATCCCCTCCGGTCATAATGGACGGACTTTTCACATTGCTCGTCTTGAGCTTGCTAATGGCGATCGTGTAAGACTACTTCCACCGGCACCACCGCCCCAAAAATATTTTGCTACCGGTATTGTTCCTTGAACAACAAATCTTATTTCTTTTCGTATATCATCGTTACAGTTCCTTCGTTATTGGTTCACTCCCGCTCTCCTTCTCGCTCTCCTCGTCACAGCTACGCCTTATCTCCTCCCTGGGCATGGGTGTCCTGGTCGGCACATCGTTGATCGTCATTATCCCCGAGGGAGTCGAGACGCTCTACAGCTCCGTCGCAGTATCACACACGCACCACAACAAGAGAGATGTCAACATTGTCAATGAGGGAATAAACCGTGCGCTCGACACACGATGGGAGCACCCAGTTGTCAACACCCTTGTCATCCGAAGAGATACGTCCCAGGCGGAAGCTCCAGCAGCGGCGGATTCCCCAGAAACAATAGACTCCGGAGAATCAGGCGAAGGCGGAAGACTGAACATTCCAGGAGACCACAGGGACTACAATAATGGCAAAACCCAAGCCAAGGAAAAATATGGAGCGAAGTCCAAACCAAGGTCACCGCACGCTTGGGTCGGCATCGCCCTCATAAGCGGCTTCATACTGATGTACCTGATCGACACGCTCCCTTCCGTAGCCTCCGCATCCTCAAAACATCAACAACGCCCCTACCACATATCACTAGATAACCTAGGCTTCGGCCTCGGCCTCGGATCCGCCCCTTCACGCAACAGTGGTGGTCTACTGGCCACCGCTACCACCAGTAGCGCAGCCCGTCATGACTTCGCAATCACAACCGGCCTAGCAATCCACGCTGCGGCGGACGGAGTTGCTCTCGGCGCATCAATATCCAGCACAAGCCTGAGCTTGATCATCTTCATGGCCATCATGGTGCACAAAGCTCCAGCCGCGTTTGGGCTGACGACAGCATTGTTAAAGCAAGGGCTATCGACCCGTGCGATACGGGGGCATTTATTGATATTTAGCCTGGCGGCTCCAGTGGGTGCGTTTCTTACGTGGATTGTTGCTCATACGGTTATGGCTGGCCAAGCGGGCGATGAGCTGGCGACACGGTGGCGGACCGGGATTTTGTTGTTGTTTTCGGCGGGAACATTTTTGTGAGTATTGTTATCCTGTTTTCATTGTATTATTTATCATTGTTGTTGGGCTTGAAAAGCCTATGGAGGCAAATTCTAATCAGTCCGCCATATGCAGGTACGTCGCGATGCACACGATGCAAGAAACGGGCGCGACGACTGAAATGTCTAGGCGGGATTCGTCATATGCCAACGGATACGTGGTGGATGGTCGGGAAAACGCACAAAGAACCCAGCATAAGTCCATGAGAGACTTGATCGCAACTGTTGTGGGGATGATTCTGCCCGTATTCTTGCAGATTGGACATGCTCATTGAGTTTGAGCAAACAAAAACGAAAGGATTTCACTCCAGCCCTACTCTTCTATGGCTCTGGGCGTGGGAGAAGCTATAATACCCACGGCAATATTCATGGGAAATGGGAATCAGGAAACTGGAAGGGATCGGCCCATCCTCCCCTTCATATTTACCTTCGACTCGGAGCCATTGTTAGAAAGTTGCGTCACTATCGCCAATTGCCGCAGCTGTGCCATCGACACATAGCTGCAGGCCGACCTATGCGGCACATTGGTTAAATAAACCCTCCTTTGTTTTACGGATTTTTGTCGATTTCTTTTCCTGTTTCGTTGGGAACTTTATTAGGCCCCTCAGCAACCATGATGAATCTAACGGGATATTATAACTCTTGATCTATGTTGCAAGCATAAATAAGAGAGAAAGGAAAATACCAATGTTTGCCTTACGATAGATCGAGGAAGATACCCTTCGGAAAGTGCGTTTATATTCAAAAAGGTCTACCTTTGCATATGTATTCGACTTTTGCACTTACTTTTTTTCCTATCTTCCTTGCTAAAATAATGTGTTCAGGGCCAGCGGCTGTTATAGACATGTGTGCTTTTTCTACTTCTTGTTGTCTGATTCTACCATTGCCCTCTTCTGCCTTCGCTACTTGTTTTCGTACTTATACACTTTCATTTTTGACTATTTTTTCTTAAGCATAATGTCTTTCTAATAATGCCATCACGCCTGCAGGGTGATTTTTCTCACTTTCCTCTTAGCGTCCGTTGTCTTTTCATGATTTAATTGCCCCTTGAGTAGCTGGATTAAGCGCTGGGACCGGGAGATGCCATGGGCTAAACTAATGAATATATGTTTTTCGCAGAATGGCTTCGAGGGAATGGGCAGATGGCTACACCGGCAATTGCTATTCACTCCTCTACTTAACGCCTAGTAACCCATTTGCTGAGGAATAAAGCTATTAATTTGATTTTATTCTATCTCATTTAGTTATTTTTGCGTCATGCATCTACCAGCTATTAGCGCTGCTTTCAAACCAGAAAGTTGCTCGCCCTGAACTCAAATTCGTTGAGCATTGCTTGGTCCCTTAGCTGCGATTTAGTTGCCGGCTGCATGAGAAGACGAGGTTGTGGGATCAAATGCCCCCAGCCAGCTATTTCAAACGAGTTCTCGCCAAACAGTCCCAATAGAGGGCCTTTGGTTAAATAAAAAGTTAGACAGAGTTCCATTTGTTGGGCGAAAGACGAATAAATCACGCAACGGCATGGTTCGATGAAGAAGTCACCAGTACTTAGCTTTGCGCCTATTTAAGCTGCATCTCGAGGTACCGGTGACCTGACACCGTGCATGCGGCCAGCCTCCCTTAACCTCAACCACCTCATTTTTTTTTCCTTTTCCCACTCCAACCGCAGCGCTATTCTTTGACCTCAACCACCTCCATATCAAGAGCTCTCTCTCCGCCACTATCTAACTAGCCTTTGTGTGAACCCCCCCGCGCAAAGGCAAAAAGGCGGTCTCTCGTCCGGCCAGACTGGTTAGCCGTGTTCTAAGCGCTGCCCGGGTTTCGTCCTCCCCTGGCTCTAGTTTGGCACGAGACAAGACAACCTCCCGCCTGCCCCCCAACAGCAGCCCGCCGCCACTGTCGATACATGAGGGATCTCGAAATCCCAGCTCCAGGAGTCAGAGAGTCTGCGTCCTCGTCGACGATATCTCTCTTAAACGCCCTTACACCCCTCAGAAATTGCATCTTGTTCGCCCCCCCGAAAATCCCTCTCCTCGGGCACTCATGGAGCCGAGATATTTCCCTCGCTATTCCTCGTCACGGCGAGTCACGATGATAGATCCGGACGAGGAGAGCGATGATAACTCCTCTGCTGCCCTACCCACTATAAGCGCTCGCAGACGGTCGACAAACGGCTCGTCCACCTCCTCCGTACACTCGCGCCCTAAACCGTTGCACACCCCCAACAAGTCCATCGCCCCCCTTCACAACCTCCACCCTTCTGCTCCCGCTTCCCCTCCGACTCCCGCCCCGAGCCCGACACCTCACCAACGAGTCCCTAGCTGGCACAGCGCAGGCGAAGACGAGGATACATTTTTGCGGGATGCTAGACAGCATTTTAGCTTACTAGGGCGGGCGGAAGGCCAGAGGTTTCTGGCGGAGATCCTGAATCTATGTGATAATCAGCAACTCAGTTTTGTCTACCACTTCGTCAGCCCGCGGTTGAAGAAGGATCCATTCAAAGTGCTTCCGAATGAGCTGTGTTTGAGGGTAAATATTTTGATTCTCGCTACTCTTATTTTTGCTACCTTTTAACCAGCCCCGCGGAGCCTTTACGCTAACGAGAATGAATCATCAGATCCTTTCATTTATCGATGATCCCAAAACACTTGCTCGAGCATCACAGGTCTCAATACGATGGCATGAGCTTTTGAACGATGATATGACCTGGAAGCTGCTCTGTGATAACCACGCTTACAGAACCATCTCCGAAGACACCCAGGAGGATTCTGAACCGTTCGCATTCACCCTTCCCCCAAATCCGTACGATCCCCGCTTCGCGCAACGACCCTGGGAGAGCAACGACGACCCTTCGGTAAGTAATAATAGCATAGCTACTACACCTACGACATCCAGAGCACCCTCGTCGTTAGGAAACCATTCCCGAAAACGGCGAGCGAAGACGAAGAGCTACAGATCGCATTTCAAACAGAGATACATGGTCGAAGCGGCCTGGAGAAAGGGTGGGCATGTCTTCACCACAAACATCACGCCCGATCATGGCGTTGTTACAAGCCTGCATTTAACCTCCAAGTACATCGCCGTCGCTCTGGATAATGCGAAGATTCACATTTTTAATACAACCGGTGAGCATCAGCGGACGTTACAGGGACATGTCATGGGCGTTTGGGCTATGGTGCCGTGGGATGATATTCTTGTCAGCGGTGGATGTGACCGTGACGTGCGTGTTTGGAACATGGTTACTGGGTATGTTTTGTCCACCTTATCATCAAACACAAGTACGACGATTTTGCTGACACCCAGGTATAGCGAGAGCATTCACAAGCTGCGAGGCCACACCTCCACCGTGCGCTGTTTAAAAATGTCAAATGCAACCACAGCCATTTCAGGATCCCGCGATACGACCTTGCGAATATGGGACCTTGCCAAGGGTGTATGCAAAAACGTCCTCGTCGGCCACCAAGCCAGCGTCCGCTGCTTGGGGATCCACGGCGATCTCGTCGTCTCGGGTAGCTACGACACAACCGCGAAGATCTGGAACATCTCCGAAGGGCGCTGTCTGAGGACGTTAGCCGGTCACTTCAGCCAAATCTACGCGATCGCTTTCGACGGCAAGCGGATTGCGACGGGTAGCTTGGACACGAGCGTGCGCATCTGGGACCCGCAGACTGGCCAGTGCCATGCCATCTTACAAGGGCACACTTCCCTCGTTGGTCAGCTACAGATGCGTGGCGATACGCTTGTCACTGGTGGCTCGGACGGGTCTGTCCGTGTCTGGTCATTGCTGCGCATGGCGGCCATCCACCGACTGGCAGCCCACGATAATAGCATCACGAGTTTGCAGTTCGATGATAATCGCATTGTGAGCGGCGGGAGTGATGGGCGGGTTAAGATTTGGAATTTGAGGACGGGACAGCTGATGAGGGAGTTGAGTCAGCCGGCGGAAGCGGTGTGGAGGGTTGCGTTTGAAGACGAAAAGGCCGTGGTGATGGCGACGAGGGCGGGTCGGACTATTATGGAGGTGAGTGGAATATTTCCAGACGCACCCCCCTTGGTTTGCTCCTTATTCGTTTCTTGTGTGATTCTACAGAACACTAATCAAAATTTTAGGTCTGGTCCTTCGCGCCGCCCGACGATGCCTTCGATGACCCGGGCTCAGACTCTGATAGCCAGTCCAGCACCGCAGAACTAGGCTTCAGCAATAGCAGTAGCAGTACGCAACACCAGTTCAACGATTCCCACCACGGCCACCATCACCGTAATGATAATACGCATACCCACGTGTCGTCTTCCTCCGTCATTGAAGTGGAATCATCGTCGTCGTCCTCGTCGTCCTCGTCCTCGTCAGTAGCAGTCATTTCCCCGCCTCCAGCCGCAGCCACAGAACCCATATCCGCAGCATCGAACAACTGTATCCAGGACCTAGAGATGCAGGATGCCTTCACTGATGTCAGCAGCGGTGCTGATGCGAATGGTCGGTAATTGTTGTTTTGATGGCTCTTGCGACCTGATAAATATTGATACCACATATAATGGCGATGGCATTGGCATTGGCATTGGTTTGGTCGGAAATCGCATGCAGCATGGCGAACGCTTCATATATGCATAAGTATATTTGTTTTGTTATTTCTCGGGGGAGTAAATGGAAATACAAGGAAACACATTGATAGGCGAATAGCGGGTTGGTAGTTAGCGGTGATGGCTGTTGTATTTCTTTTTCTATATAGAGATATATATAGATATATGCACAGAAATTTCCATTATTTTTCTGTTCTCGGGTGACGAATAGAAGAGGTTCGCGGGGTGCCCGGAGGTGGCTGTGGGGTTAGTGAAATCAGGAGTATAATGTAATGAAAGTCAAAGGGTGAATGAAAGGGGGAATAGTATGTTGGAAAGGCGAGGGCATATATCGATTTGATGAACGCATAATACGCATATTCTTCCCACGCTTAGCGTAGGGATAGTTTAATTTGTTCAATGAATGAAGAAAACAAATATATATATTGAGTTAGGGGAAAACACAATGGTTGTGTAAGGAGTAGCATTAAAAATTAATATATATATATATATATATATCTGCCTGAATCTCTTGATACCTGCAAAATTTTGAGAGGAAAATCTGTAACCGGTGCCGCAGAGCCAGGGGCTCCGCCGTGTATATAGATAACCTGCGTTCGCGAGCAAAAGACCTGAATAATACGGCGAAAAACATTGGCCGGATTGTTTAACTAAACAGGCACTCGATCCAGTTCCCTGGGCCAGAGGAATGGCCCCTCAGCCGGGGATTTTCCAGAATGCTGCGCGATGGGGACGCACATTGGAAGGGACTCAGGTACCGTTCTGCAGGGGTTCCCGAAAGAGAGACGTGTACCACATTGTCGGGCCCCTGGGTTGAAACCATGTCAACAACCGCACGTTGGGACTTTCATCAGCTGTATCAATCAACGCCGTAGCTGATAGGTTCCAGATTTTAGGCCATTTGTAACGTACTAGGCCACTTTTTCGAGACACACCTCATTCTAAGGCGTCTTGTGTACCATCACACGGTTTTGGTAAGGGCGTACCTTTTGATGCAAATATTTAGTATGAGATAAGTACTGTACATACAGGCGTCTCAGAATGTCGTGTGTGCTAAAAAGCGGTGAAATACGTTTACTGACTCGTGGAGAGCCAGGCACGCGCGACCCTTTGTGAGCAACATTGCCGAGAATGAAACTAATCCGTTCTGTTCTCCACATTGGCCAAGCTTTCTAGCTTTGTTGGATGATGATGATGTCATTGTTGTGAACACAGTCTTTACTCCTTGCATTGCTAAACTGGCGATTTTTGACATGTGAAAGGGCTTGCTCAACAAATTGCGAGAGCTAAATGCTTGGTAGGTTGTATTGCCGCCCACTCTCGACTCGCGAGATGTTGGTCATCCATCGCGCTGGTGAAGAATCTGTGGGGAATGGAGGCGAATTGAGAACCAGACGCGTGATCTGTGTTTCTACACGCTTTACTATACCAGGTGAGGATATGCATCGTTTGGTGTAAAGAAAGCACTAAATGTCATGGGAGAACAACACGCAAAGAACTTTAAAGATGTTAAGTGGCCAGGCGTCGCTTTAAATTAAGCATTGATCCTTGTGAGCTTCTAGGGCAGATAGTGGTTTTTGGGGGATGGTATTTTGGAGCCGTTGGGGTGGTGGTGTTGATCGTCTTGACAAGCACTTTCGAGTGAGTCAAACACCGTCAGGAAGTGGTACATGAAACCACCTTTCCTCCCCGGACAAGAGCCTGGCTATTCGTTGCCGTGCGTTCCTATTCGCCCAAGTAGAGATTGCAGCGAAGGCAAAACTCCGGCGCAAGCCATACTGATTAGGAGTAGCCATAACTTGCAGTAAGAGCAAGCACCCTAATTAGAGACGAGAATCCTGTCTTGGGAGATAAGCCACTATCCAAGCCATTTTTACTGCATATTTTGTAGTACATACAAAGGCCACGGGCTTAGGTAACCCAAGCAGAGAGACTCGTGTGGCAATAGGGGGTGGGGTGAAAATAACAGTCATTGATTGCAGAAATTTCTGTCTGCAAGTTTTCGGGGAGGGAACTTAAGTAGGTCAGAATTAGGTAGCAAAACCGGTTGTTTAACTTAACAGGAACCAAGAAAGGACGGATTGCGGAAAGAAGGGTTGTACTTGTCATGTTTCTATCTTTTCATCCCCTCGTAATTTCGTCTTCCTCTGTCCTCTCTTCCCAAGTTTTTCCGTTTCTTGTTGGTAGCCAAACTTGTTTTAATACTTTTTACCTGCCTGATCTATACATAAAGAAGCTCTGAGAGGGAGAGTTCGCTTCGAGACAAGGGCCAAATATCTCGGACGTTGACCGCTGGACAGGCAGATGGACAAAATGTGCCGGAGGTTACTAGCACTTCTAGGATTTTCCTCTATAATGGATTTTGTTCTGAACTGACTTTGAAGTATTTCGGCATGGATGCATCCGTGCTATCGTCATGCTGCATCCGCAGAATGACAGGTTCTGGGCATTGGGTCGGATATCGATCCGCGAATTTGAAAATGAATCCCATGAATGACTAACAAACGCCAGGAAAAGTAGGCAAGAGAGCAGGAACAGAGATATCTTGGTAACACCAGCGCCCGCTAACGTTTCACGGGCAAGAAGAAAGCTCCCGGGAAATGAACAGAATTCTGCCTTGTAGAACCCTGGAAGGTTTATGATACGGTGGACAGCGGCACGGTTTTGCTCTTGCGGACCAGAGCCCGACTAAGGTAGCCCCAAAAGGGTACCACTTAGCGGGACTAGTAATAATAAGGGAAATAGTAATAGTTTGCCTTGGGGGGCTTGGGATGTCCGGGAGGCGATGTCTTCGCCTCCTGGAGAAAAATTTTGAGAGTTAAGCTTTTAACCCACGTTGGTAAAACCGCCTGGTACACGAAAAGAGCTCGGGACGTTTTTGAACCGAGTCATTGGGTTCCTTGTTCTAAGCTCCTCTTTTGATTTTGATTTGCCTTCTGAAATGCCATGAGAGAAGCTGGGTGGAGGCGGATGATGAGCTGGACAATCCTGTATTGTATGTCTTCGGGAATGTGCGCTGTAGCATTTTGGACACGCGGATCTTGGCTCATCGACTGAGAATAATCGCGACAGTACGGAGTAGTGATATACTATGCACAGGCAGCGAGATCCTTCTGGGTGCATGGAACAGATCTCGGGGGCTGCCAGCAACATATGATAATACATCTATGTAAACGAGGTCGTCTCCACAGGTCGAAAGATGGCCAGTGCAGGAACGGCGTGCACCCTGCTGAGCTAAGCAGCCGCCTGGCCCGAGCCGCTTCTCGACATCGGGCTTCAAGCCTCCAACCAACTTGCACCAAGAACCATGAACCTGCATCCATGACGTTTGACGTTAAGCGTTAAGCTGCCAACAAGCACCTAATTTTAATATCAAACATTTCCTGACCAACCACGAGGCTGGCGTGTATTTGCCGGCCTGCTCGAACTCGTGAAAGCCGAGAATCGCAAGCAATTCCAACGCTTCGGCCAAGGGCACTGTGGCGTGACAAGGGGCTCTGACAAAGGGAAATTAATGGAACAAGCCTGGGCCACCTGTAATAAGGTTACGCTGGCCGAAATAACTACTGGCCTCAGAGAATCCGCCTGGCCTGGAACGTTCGCATTGCCCACTGAGCAGCAAACAAGCCGTGGATCGATTCCCTCTTAACCAAGACGAATGAATACCAAGCCCCGAAGCTAGTACGAAGAGAGCGGGCGCGGTTTGTTCCTTGATCGTCGCCACCTGCTGTGAGATTTGGGATTCGTAAATTAATATTCATTCAGTCCTTCCAATTTACCCTATATCTAGCTATATGCTACTATTGTCCCTTTCCTTCATTTTCTTATTTTTTCTCTAGCCACCTTATTTTAACCAAGAATGAATATTAAGTACCCGCTATAGTCTGGACATGAAGTCCGATACCCCGCATACGATTGAGCTCAAATCCACCCTTGCAATCCGCTCAAAGGGTGTATCGCCTGCATCATCCGATGCTGTTCTTCAACGCCTACCCTCTCGTCCAAATATAATGGACAGGATTATCTCCTTATCGCCAGTGCCGACTATTGTTTTGGACCCTTCCTTTAATATCGTCGAGATTTCTCGCAGCCAACTTGATTTTTGTGGGCTCTCCCGTGATGACTGCATCGGCGCCAACGTGTATGAGCTCGACCCCTCCAAAATCCCCGTGACCAGCACCGATGAACTTCGAAGAGGAATCGACAAGGCGATCACGCTCAAGAGCGCCTGCAAAATTGATAGCATTGAAGTGGACTCGCGCGCTTACTACTGCAATTTGCGAATCTCCCCTATCTTCGAGAGCGACACCCTCATCTATGTTATGCTGGAGAGCTGCGACATTACAAAGCTGCACAGGACGGGCGATGTTGTCAATCAGTCCCTCGACTCGCCAGATGTCTACAAGCAGTTGGTCGATAGTGTGAAGGATGTTGCGATCTTCATGTTGACACTTGAGGGTAATGTGGCTACCTGGAATGGAGGGGCGTCGGCCCTCAAAGGTTACACTACAAAGGAAATTATCGGGCAGCATTTTTCAATATTTTACTCTGCGGAAGACCGTATGAAAGATAAGCCACGCAAGGAGCTTGCCAAATGCATATTGGATGGCAAGCTAGAGGATGAGGGTTGGCGTGTTCGCAAAGACGGCTCCAGATTCTTTGCCAACGTTATCATCAGCCCAGTCTACCGCTTTGGCGTCTTGATCGGCTTCAGTAAAATCACGCGCGATATAACAGATAGGAGGGAAACGGAGGACCGCTTGATCGCCGCCTATGATGAAGCTGCCAAGCTCAAGTCTGAGTTTTTGGCTCATATGAGCCACGAAATCCGCACCCCCATGCACGGAATGATCTCTGCCTTGACCTTGCTCAAGGACACTGGTTTGACTGCCAAGCAATGCGAATTTGCTGAGATAGCAGAGCATTCAGGGTCCATCCTCCTGCGTGTCATCAACGACGTTCTCGACTATTCCAAACTTTCCTCTGGAACTTTCTCGCTCAACTCAGACCTGTTGAACATACGAGAAATCCATAGTACCTCGCTCCAACAGTGTAAGGATTTGCTAAAGCCTGGAGTGACGCTGACGTCCGAAATTGCGGAGGATATACCGGAATTCTGTAAAGGTGACCCCATGCGGTATAAACAGATACTCCAGAACTTGCTTATGAACGCGGTAAAGTTTACCGAATCCGGGTCGATCCATGTCACGTCTATCCTAAAGGCTAACGAGGAATCGGCTCTCCATGTTTATACTGAGGTTATCGACACGGGGATTGGGGTGACTTCTGCCGCTGCGAAACATCTTTTCGACCCATTTGCACAGTCTCTCAGCGGAACTGGCGAGCACCACCAAGGAACCGGTCTCGGACTGGCGATCTGCAGAAATCTGGTGGACCTTATGGGAGGTTCAATCGGATATCGCCCCAACCCAAGCGGACAGGGTTCCCTCTTTTGGTTTTACGTGCGATTAGGGAAAGTGAGCATGGCGTCTAGTTCGAGTGATTCGGAAGTATCCTCTCCGGTCACGGTGGAGCCGATCGAGGAGCTCAGAGCCATTGCTTCCAGCAAACAGATTATGTTGGTCGAGGACAACAAAATAAGCCAAGCCGTCATGCTGAAGTTACTGAACAACTTGGGCTTCGAGAGAATCGACGCCGCTTATGATGGTGCCCAAGCTTTAAAACTGCTGCGGGCGAAACCGTTTTCCTACCACGTCATTTTGATGGATATCAACATGCCCGTCCTTGATGGCGTGGAAGCCACAATGGAGATACGGAACACGTTGAAACTTGATGTCCCTATCATCGCGATGACAGCGAATGCCCTGAAGGGTGATGCGGAATCATATTTGTCAAAGGGGATGGACGGATACGTCGCTAAGCCGGTGAATAGGAACTTTCTGGTGAAGATCTTGTTACTGGTCCTGAAATGATGCAAGCCTTCCTTTCATAATTTTTGTTCTGAAGTGAATTTCGAAACTTGGTCATTATTATATTATTATCGGACATCGGTTAAATGTTTTTCAAGGGTGTCTATGGACTGATATTATTTCCTTGGTTTCTACACGAATCTTCCCCAAACCCGTGGTGTTCAGAGCAGAAATTCCAACGCAACAACGCTATCAGGATCCCTGGAATCCTATAAATTTACCAACCAAAACGACGAAACAACGAGATGAAAAGAAGCCTGCATACGCGAAGTGAATTCCATTGAAACACAAAAATGAACGATTTCCGAAAATCTTGATCATATCTTTGACGAAGCCAGATAAAAAAAGGCCATTTTGGAACCCATTTACATGCTGGCTATGATTAACGACCTCTTTTATCTTTTTTTTCTTTTTTTCATTATCACTGCATATTACTATTAAGGCCTTGTCATTGTCCCTTTTCTTTCTTCGCTTTTCCTGTCCATTTTGCTCGAGTCATATCTACATATATACCTGGAAGAGTGTGAGATCAAGATGTCTTATTCAGCGCAAATCGTTTGAGCAGCGAATCAACAGGGTTTTCGTCGTATTTCAACATTTCCTGGCATTTAATTTTTCAATTTCTCATGCATTGCTTATCTCGTCGCATTTTGCATCGGTGACCCGCGTTTGTAAACATTATCTTATTTCTGGTTTCGTTTCTTTGTTCCCATCAAGGCCCATGTATGGTTATGTTGAGTCCTAACGATTTCCATATATCGATTTCCCTTTTTCATGTTTGCATATTTATTTGTGATTTGGGTTAGTTTCGTTTCTGCAAGCGATGACTGTGTCGTGACGTTTGTTGTTTCCTTGGAGAAGTATATTGATTTTCGGACGAAACCAAAAACCCCGCTATTGCAATGCTCTCTCCTGGCTGAGAGGATCATATGTACATAGTACCTTTACTTCCCTGTTTCGTAATTTTTTCTCGGGATCTTTCTGGCGGGTTTGAGAAGTGAAAAGGAAGCGTTCTCGGGATCTCGGAATATGTGTATACACATAAATACCCAAACTAAAACACATGATACTGTGAAATAGGCTACTTGTCTACAAGTATATCACTGTATCGCCTTCTCTCCACGGTCATCTCTTGCTGACTCGCCTACTGTGCATGTAATCGTCCGCCCTAAACTGATTCTCTGCATAAACCTTATTGAACCTTAAATTGGCGTTCGTCATTGATTTCGGAATAATATTCATCCAGCCGATACGCTAACCAGTTTGGTAATTTATCCTCGCGGCAGAACATGGCGGCTAGAATCTCGAAAACACGCAATAGGCGAGCCAAGCGACGCCCGAGTAACGACTCTCAACGACAGACTTCAATTCATCCTGTTTTCAAATCCTTTCTCGCATCCAGTTTGCGGTATTTTGCTAACTCGTCCTGCGTATACCTCTTCTATTCCCGTGGACATATATCCGGAACGTTGGCTTTCCACAAAACTACACGACACCCGTGTTACGCCAACAGGCGCTCGTTCCTTGCACCCCGGCACGGGCACCAAGCACAGTGTTCAGAGAATTTCACGAGCAGCCAAGGCGCGTGAGAGGCGCGCTGAGGAGCCCAGGTAAGTCTAATGTTTCAATCATTCAGACGCATGAGACATTATTTAACTAACATCATATCTATCTCCCCGCAAAGTGCAAAGCTACGCCTGCGATGGATAGCCACGAAGGTCCTTCAAAGGGCTCTACCCACCACAACAACCACACCCATAATAATGCCCCCGCCCCGCCAAATCCACCAAGTATAGAAGCCGCCTACAAGCGCAAATGCATCGAGCTGAAAAAGCGCCTGAACGAGGTCGAAGCCGCCAACGACGCAATGCGCATCCGCAACGCTCAAGGTCATCGCTACATACAGAAAATGCGCCTAGAGTCCTGTATGCTTCTCGAGCGTCTGGCGGTGCTGACGGGTATGGCTGAGGAACAGGGAATTAGCACGGAATTACGCGCACGTACTGTGGCGCTGTTAAAGGAGATGGATCCTCATTACACGCCCGCGGCGCATGCGAATCGCGGACGAGGAGCGGGAGGAGCGGCGGAAGGTTCTTCTTCTGCCGGTGTCAAGCGTGCGTCTTACGGAATTGATTACATGGATGATGGCACTGAAGGGAGCTCCGAGGGGCATCCGCCAACTGTACGCTGCCTCCGAAGCTCCCCGCTCTGGCTCGTTCGTTGCATTGTGCATTGTTCTGTTGAGACCCTTTTGC
The DNA here is from genome assembly GCA_002572885.1 of Blastomyces parvus. NCBI lineage: Eukaryota > Fungi > Ascomycota > Eurotiomycetes > Onygenales > Ajellomycetaceae > Blastomyces > Blastomyces parvus. The sequence goes on from PDNC01000098.1 coordinate 52,139, forward strand.
TAACATTTTCTCTCTATTATCCTTCATCCTATATATAGCCCCAGGAACGCCCTCTTCGAGTGAAGCGTAGCCGTCGCGCCGATGACTCCACCGCCCACCTCGACACGCCAGATAAAGACATTGACCTCATGAACCTGAATATGAACACCTCCACCACACTTCCCCCACTTCTGCCAGCTACTAGACGCCGTTCCTCACCTACCACGCATGACCTCGACAGCCGTATAAAACACTATAACCCACCACCCGCCCCCATATCTTCCTCTATAGCAGTAGACCATCATTATAACCGCCAGCCCCCTCTTGCCCAATCCCCTACCAATCACAACAACAGCCACCACCACCGACGCCATAGCGGTAGCGGCAACAACTTTTCAGAGGGCCAAGGCCCTACACCAGCAGGAATACAGGAGCCTCAACACGCCAATCAGCGATATATATCTGCTTTTGAGGACTTCACCAACCGTACACGGGACAAGGTCATCCACGACCTGGTTGACGCGTACGGTCCCGAGACGAATATTACGCCTGATGATGTCGATCGTGCACTTGCGGAGCATTGGGAATCGTTAGACCCAGCGACAAAAAGGCAGTACGGGGACCGGCGCGAGAGTAGGGATGGCTTGCAATAATACATATGCATAACGAAAGAGGCAAACGAAACAAAAGGAGGAACGTAGCCAACGTTGACTTCGTTGTTGTTTTTTGACCGGCGTTAGTTCTTTCCTTCCAAAAAGGCCTCTGATATGCAGCCCGTCACTCAATCGCCTCCCCTGGCAACCCCCAGTTTTTTCCGTCGTTTGTCTTGCACCCATTTTCGTTATTTAGGCGGGCCATGTATTATCCTCACACGACACATTCGTCACGGATCATATGCTATGTTTCCTTTTTAATCCCCCAAATATATTCCTTATTCCCCCTATTTTGCCTCCGGATTTGCTTAACCATCTAATTCCCTCCCCGCCTGGCTTTTTACTATATAATCCGAGATGGCTGTACTTTTACCAGCAAGAAATTTTCGTGTGAGGATTCTTCCCCTACATCCTTAGGATTGGCTCTGCCCGCCCCCTTTCCTTTTATTTTGCTCTCCCTCTTTCATATTTTCCTTCTCCCCTAGGCGCACATCGAGTCGGTGTCTGCTCGTCCTTCTCTTTCCTAAACTACTCTCGAATACTTTTTCTAATTTACACTTCTTCTCGGCCCTCCCATGTGGGCGGTTCAGTGCATCCTAAGTTTTCCTCCCCTTGGTTTTGCCGTCATCCGATGGATGTTTCTCACAAACCAGTCACATGTATTTGTGGCATACCACCTGGATTATTATCTCCTCAGCCGCCCGCGAGGTTCCTGGATATGTGATGGCTCATTTCCGTCCTGTTTAGTTTGATACATGTATCCCACATGGGGAAAAGTTGCTTTAGCGCTTGGTGTTCGCTGTCGTTGCTCCTTGTCTTTTTATCTCTTGTTCCTCTCACCTTTTACGGATGTTTGCTGCGCTCGTCATATCTTGAAGCCCCTAAATTTTAGAATGGGATGTGATGAAATGAAAATTGAAATGAAACATGAAAAAACAAGCTTGTCTGGTGTCTTTTGTGTTTCATTTCTTAGAGACCGCCCGTTTTTCCCCTCATGGAATGGGTTGGGTTTGTATATTCATAGGTTTCCTTTTGCCTTTCCATACCATCCCTAGTTGAAAGCTCGGGAGAAAGGGGAGGGGGAAGTGGGTTTTAAGGGCGTTGGGGGTGCGAGGCCAAAGAGAAAAAAAGGAAGCTAACGATGATCTTTATTCATGAATTGGCTTGACGTGCGGAGCCCTGTTTTGCGTCCATTCATTCTCATTGTTTATTGCCTATTATATAAAATGGTGCATCTAATCAAAGGAATGACAAGCGCTCGATACTACCTCAAATGGACAAGTAAAAAAAAGCGCAAGATAAAAAATATATTCCGTATAGAGCCGTAAAATACAACCATATGATCTTGATGTGGCCGTTTAGGATAACTAAATAACGTGCACGTGGGGGAGAGTAAAAGAGAGAAGGATTTTCGAAATCGACATTGGAATGAGGATAAGGCTGCGTTAACTCGTAGCGCCGGAGAAAGATGGATATCTAGGAATAATGTGACCATATGTATAGTCTAGACGTAATACAGAGATGCAGCGTGGACAGACAATCGTATGATACACGATATTGATATATACACACACGTAAAATGTACAAAACTTGGAGGGCAGAAGAGTTAAGGTAGACGAAGTATGTGATGATTGTTGATGTTTATGAGGGATGGGATGTTATAGTTCATTTACTGCTCCCTGTCCATGGTGTGGCTGTTCTAATCGACTCCTGCATACAGGTCAACAACGATGTTTATGCCCGCAACGACGATTTCAGCGGCGATGAGGATGATTACTAAATTTTGAACAATATTAGTGGGTTTCGAGATTCGAATAGAGAACAAAAGGAAAAGACAGTTGAAATGTATTCTTCAGGTGAAACCAACGTGGCGGGTAATGATTTTGCACATACCAATCCACTCCAAATACTCCCCATGCCGATGGCTCAACTGATCTTTCAAAACAGCAAGCAGATCCGCAATCACATCCAGCCTCTCTGTTAGCAACCCCACCCGCTGGTCCATCTCCAGGTAGCTCCGTACAGCGTGATAGACGGGTTCTAATTGTGGCTCCGCCCACATAAGCTCAGGGCTGTCCAACACAGACCCTTGCAGATGTATATTAATTCGTAGAATAAACAATTCGCCAATTTGCATATTTATCTGTCTTCGCGTGAGGTTCACGCTGCCCGTCTCCGCAATCTGTGCGGGCAACGGCGAGGTCTTCGCGATGGTTTCCGAAACCAGGTCTTCGAAGAGCGACGTCTTGACGGACTGGGAGAGGGCGTGGGAGATGGCGAGCTTGGTCATATAATTGTGCGGGTTTTGTAGGGAGATGAAGTCGTTGTAGATACGGGCTTGGTAGTCGCGAGTGTAGTAGAAATTGAAATTTTCAATCTGCGTATCTTCGCTACTGAGGACAGCAGTCGCGAATTTGGATACCTCGCGGAGGAAGCGGGTTTCTTGGGCAGGTGTCATGCCCCATATTACTACAGTGCCGTAGTCGAAAAGAAATACCTCTGGGGTATGGATTGATGTATCGAAATCGGGCCCGTTCGCATCGTCGGCGCAGGATACAGGCTCTAGTGTATGGGAGGTAGATATAGCGGGGGAGGAGTCTGTCGGGGGGACGTGGTGGTTGTCACGTAAGTCGATAAGGTCTTCTTGTCGCTGAGTCCTTTGGCCTTCGAACTCGATCTCACTATCAGAAAACCGCCGCGGCTCATGTTCCTGATTGGGAATTTCTGGAACTGCTGCTCTTTCATGGTCATCTCCCGCAAGAAGATTGGAGTGTTTTTTCTTCTGCTCATAGTCATAGTCATACGGCGAATAAACACATTCATCGAAAAGCTTTGGATTAGAGCCCCTCGTTTCAGCTCGGGATTTAAGAAACCGCACGACCCCGTCGATTGTGTAGGAACTCGCGGTGCAATATGCCGTCACACGCGGGACACGGTCCCGGTCCGCTTTACCTAGCCTTGCTGCATGTTTTCTGGCGGTTGGCTCTTTAATCCGAGTGATCTGCGAATAGACCTCTCGCGGGATCTCTTCTTCTGGAAATTGGTCGTCTTCGCCGGTAACGGGATTAGGAAGTAATTTGAGCTTTTGGGTGGTTTTAGTTGTTCGCTGAGGGCCGATTTTAGGATGGGCTGGAGAGGAGGCCGTGGCTACCGGGTTGTAGGTAGCTCCCTGGCTGTGTCGACGGCGGAGTTTGCTGTTGAGCGCTGCTAAGACGGGAGCGCCACTGCCACCAGAGCTATTTTGCATTTGGGAATTGCGCGTATGGGGAGGCTTCAAGAAGTCCCTTGAAGTGGCTGTATCATTTGATGTACTGCTCCTGCTTTGGGCGATGGGATCGAAGGTAACTGTCCGACGTGGGCGCGACCCATCCTGTGACGTAGGTGGGTAGCTTGAACCCTGGTGCTCAAGCAGGGGAGAAGTCTCTCTGTTTATCGACGCCATGGCTAATACAAAGTTGTATTCCAATGTCAATTGCAATCACACAATAGCTCAGGCATGGCCCGAAAGAGGTGGGAATTGGAAGTCTATCAAGGTGGTGGCAGCAGCTGCTTTGGGTTGGAGATCTTCTGGTCGGCTCCGGTGGAGCATAAATGGCTGAGTAAGCACGCAAAAGCCATGCAAGAAAGCTTGGCATGCCACGTGAAGCAAACCTAAATTTGACCTCACGGAAATCTACTGGAGAACCGTCGCCTCGATGCTGTGATTCTGTTCGTGCGGGATGCCTCGGGAAGGATGGTTGCTGGCCATCTGAGCTATTACCATTACCTCCTTTCCAAAATGAGGACAGTATTCCTCATAGTTGACACACTCAATATATCGTGGAAAGCGGGCCTTGTTTCGCAGGGCGCCTCTTCTGTGCTGTCGGTGATATTGAGCCCTGACATGTGCCTTTGGTCCTCTTTTGCCTGATGAGTGTAAGAGAAGGCAATCCAGATAAGATAGGGAATCTATTAGGGACCTAACAACGAGGATCTAAAGCTAGAGAAGAGAAGAAAAGAGAAGTGTCTCTGAATAATGCCATGTGAATCTCTGATACTAAGAACACGGATAGCAGAGTATATGCCAAGATGAAACGCAGTTGGCATGACAAATAAATATACAAGAAATACAGATTTACTTATCTCTATGATAATTGAAATTTTGATCTATTTCCTTGTTCAATAACAGATAAACACTGTTAAGTCATAAATTATTAATTATTAATCTATCACCTAATCATAGATAGAAGTCATTGCTTCTTTGAAGAATACATGTCAATCCGTGTAAAGCTTCACTGCAGCCAGCAGGATCCCTGTTTTAAATTCCAATGCTCCAGTAGCCAGAGCATGCCTAACCAGAGTATGCGCTCCATGCTATGCTGCCGTGTTGATACATAGAATCCCCGGATGCGTAGCCTCATGCCCTGGCATTTTTCCGCCTCCAATTGATATTTCCAACCTGGCCGTCGACTTCATTGCGCTGCTATCATATGCGCCGGCTCCATTCGCATCTGTCCGTAATTCCGACTTATTTTTTCGATAATCAGCATGATTATTCAATTTTCAGTATCCTTCGTCTCCCCCAAAATGTTCACTTGATATCCATCGCAAACCAAACACCCTCTGCCATTTCCAGCAAATCTTCTCTTGAGATGACAAAGTCCATTTCCCCTTGGCTAGGCTTGCGAAGCATTATATACTCAAAAGGTATAGTCAAGTTGCTATCACCGGCCACATCTGGTTCCTGGCCAGCCTTCCCTCGCTCAATTTTTATTTCTTGTGTTGCTTGGGGTTCCGGGTTGGAAGGCATTCCAGGCGGTATTGGCGCCCCACGTTCCCAAGCCGTAATAAAGATCGCCCCAGTTGGTCTCTTTATATTAATCGAAAGGGCCATTCTTACTTCATTATTGCTAAGCCAAAATTTCATATCGCTTTTTAGCTTTTCTCGTGTTTCCGAATATCCAACCTCTAAGGCGACGCTCGGCCACTGGGTGGTTCTTCCTGGAGGTAGATCGAGGGGAATCCATGACCTATCAGCCTGTTTCCACCTGTCTGGTGTGCTTGTTCGGGCAGTACCTCGGGGAAGGAGGGTATGTCGGACACCATTCTCTTTTGCTCTATCCTCAACATATCTTTCAAAAACACCAGCTGCCACCTCATGTGGGAAGGAAGTCATTGTCAGGATTAGGAGCTGCAGGTTCGGATTGTAGTCCACTCTGCCAGGGAATTTGTCTTCATGCTGTTCAAATTCATCCACTGGGAAATCTGTAAAGATCACAAATGGGCTTTGAGTGCTATTTGTGATAAAACAATTGTAGGCTTGGTCTGTAACTTCTTGTAAATGAGGAAGTCCTGAGTATTCATATTCACTGACATCTGGAGGAATGTGCAATTGCTCCAAAAAACTGCGACTTTGCTTTGACAATTTGCTGGTCGCATTTTCTGACTCTTGTGAGTGAAGGGAGCGGGCCAGTGAATGTCCCAAGGGCTCAGAATCTGCCCCTGGTTGTGATATAGACTGCTTAGTTGCTTTGCTATCTTGCATTTTGCATCTCTGTTGTGATGTAGCTGGCTAATATCTTGTTGAATGAAGAGCCAGAAGTTGCTGATGATACCCAAAGGCCTTGTTGATGTTTTTGATGGAAGTTCATCCGAGCACTTCCCGATTGACGTCACTGTTACTCCGACCCGTCTATCAGTGGTGTCAGCCAAAGCTTATTAGCTATCATCCTAAGCGTCGTACCGAAATAGAACAATTAAAATGCGGCCAGCCTTATTGAAATACGCACGCTATACCACAAAAGGAAATTAGTTTCTACGGAGGTAGCGACAGAGAAAATATGTCAGTTCTCTGAAGAGCGATTGTGGCGGCGGCTGGTGATCTAGTGGTCATCAAGCACAACAATAACGAGGATGGGAACAATTGGGCCGATGGATGTGGAGGCGCGTATGTAAATAGATTAACCGATCTAATGCAACATAAACTGCCGGGTCCAAACAAGAATAACCCAAATGGGTATCAAAAATATCTCCGCTCGATGGAACCATCACGCTAGAAACAATCCATAATACAAAAGGCTGTGGTTCTCTTTACACTCTATGGCAACACTCTACTTTATATAGGATAATAAGAGTATCACTTTCGAACAAACCCCGAAGTTACACCCGTCGTCCTCCTTAAACTACCACCACCTGGCAAGCTGCGGCTTCCAGCCAACAAATTTTCACGCGCCCGGCGACTCCCCTTGGATGACTTGGGCGGTAAGCTGGCCCCGCCCGAAGAACCACTACCCGAGCTTTCCAGAACACGAATCGACGTTCCCCCGATCCTAACATCCTTCGGCCTCTTCTCAACCTTATCCAGAAATTTAAGTTTCTTCGACTTCGATATCGACATCTTGTGGGCAAGGGACGACGATTCCATTTCATATGGTGGGGTGGGGATTCTACTATGATTTGATGTAGGTTCTGCGTTCAAGATCTCATCCGGGAGTAGCATGGGAAGTGATCGGACGGGTTTGGATATAGATCCTTGTATTGTCGCGGAGCTCTCGGAGAGAATTTCATCTTTGCTTGTGCGGCGATCTAGTGGCATGGACGATGCGTGTTCTTTACTCAAAGGAGCGGGTTTTGACGCGGCTTGGGCTTTTAGGCGTTGATCCCGCTCTCTTCGTTTTTCTTTATTCAGCGCATCGGTCCTGGTGGGTTAATGTTAGCGGAGGGTTTTTGCATCCTATGAAAACAAGAATGGAAGCTTAAAAAACAAACCTTTGCTTAGCCTTTGCTTCTTTTCGGGCATTTTCTTTTAGTATCTGTAGCTGCGCAGCGTTGTCAATTGTTTCGGGAGCTTCGTCGTCATCATCACTGCCCTCCTCCATATCGTGAGACTCCTTGGGATTCTCTCCCTCCGTAGATTGCCCATTCTCTAAATTGAGCACTGGCGCGGGTTCCTCACTTCCAAAGCGAACGTGTGTCGCTTTGGCAGTGGAATTTGATGTTGCTTCGCCAGCCTCGTTAGGCTTACTAGTTGAAACATTTAATGTATCTCCGGGTTTTATATCGGGCTCGGCAATGTCGCTTGAACCGGCGGTGCGGAAGGGCAACTTTTTTACAACACCCTTTTCTGTCTCGGTGGGTTTTGCAGCTCGCGAGCTGATATTGCTAGGACCTTTCTGCTTCCTTCGTTTAGGGGTCTGACTTTCCGGCCCATGATTCGAAGTAGCAATCTTTCGCTTCCCTGTCGTAGCTGGTGATGAGTTCGCCGCTTCTGCCACCGACTCCTCCGCAGCAGGAGTGGGGAATACAGTCCGTCGAGTAGCGGACACCATCTGGGGTGACGGATTCGGAGGAATTGAGTTGGATGTGCGGTCTACGGTGGGCGGGGTGTCTTGTTCGACCTCAGGGTCCGGTCTCGCGAATAGGCCTCGGGCAGCTGTGACGATATGAGACAACATAAGGAAAAAGGGAGAAGAAAAAAGCCCCGTGTGTCTCCAGATTATCTTGTATGAATGGTTGGTTCCGGCACAAGCTCCGTTGACCCATCCAGACAGAAATTTGTAGGCCGGAGTTATGTTGTTCCGGAGGTTTAACCCTAATCTCTTATCAGATCGATTTGTTGCTGTGGCCGTGGGTGTTATGGGTCAAGAGTAGTAAATTTGGTATTTATCGAAATACAGTAAATCCCCCATGAATTTATAGCTAGATGACATTGGGTTGATAACCGAGCAAGATTTTATGTGACATACGGGTAATAAATAGTGATCGTTGCGTCAGCCAGAGTGAGCTCTATTCTGTATATGCCCCTCAAAATAATGTTAAGTGCATCCATCCTACACGAGGCTTGATAATGAGACATTAAAACGTAAAGCACCAACGCCCGGAGCCTTTACCAAAACGCCATGCAGTAATTAAATCCCAATAACTCAACCCATCAAAAAAGAAAGGTGGAATCAAGCATCGTAATACTCCTCCGCAATCCGCTTCCTCTCCATCGCCTCCTCCTCAGCTGCCAAGTAATCGTCCTCCCCAAGATCACTAACTTCATCCCACATTTTGTCAAACTCGTCGGCGTCATTCCCCGGAACAGCCCACATGGACTCGCGTAACCGTTTGTTCCGCTCTCTATCCTCCTCGATACGCTGTTCGATCTGTCGCTTGTCCACCTTAATGCCGCTCGGCCTCGCCGCAGAGCCTGGGCCCTTTCCTGAATCAGCCCCTTCAGACGCCGTCTGGCCGGGCTCTATAAGCTCAAGATCAAGAAGATGTGCCGGGTGGGTTTCTCTTTCTTTTAGAAATGCATCGATTTCCCGGACAGTGTCTGCGGAAAGGAACGATTTCGCTTGCAATCCGTTGAGCACGCGGCGAACGTGCTTGACATTTGCCGCGCCGGAGCCATCGGGCGGGGCGACGGCGTCGACAACACGGAGGATATCTCGCTGCATCATGCGGACGAATTCAAGATGGTTTTCTTTTGTGGCCATGTCGCAGAGGTGTTCGATGAAGTACATGATGTTGGCGCGGTTGTTCATACTATTCTAGAAAAAAAGCCAAAAGAAAAAGAGGGTGGTTCATATCAGGAGGTTTGTTCATAATTCAATTTTCTACTTATGTTGCAACGGGCAGTGTGTATAGCTACCATTTCTAGCTGTTCTAGAATGCAGGAATGTAGGTCCTCATCCATATCCCGATATTTGAGCGCATAGTGAGCAGCTTTCTGTGAGGACGTGACGGAGGCGCTCAGATGCTGGAGCTGTGTCGTGAAGCGCATGCGCACCTCGAAGGGGTCGGCCATATTGGATGTGGGTGATGATAGGATTTATCGAGTAGCAGTAGGAGTCTCATAATGCATTGCGAAATTAAACGGCCATGGTCTGGTCTGATATAGACGTGGTTCGCGGGAGATTGATATATGCGGTATGTATGTATCTCCAAGGCGGTGTAAACTCCGGCATTGATTTAATATTTTGCTTGTGAAACGGCAGAAAAAAAAAAGCTTCAGCTCCACCAACTTTGAAACTCGGCTACCACCACCAGGTGGATCCGCAACGACTTGGCCCGATCCCCTCCATTCCCCCGCACGATGTCGCGACATACAATTTCTATAACGTTTATCTATTTCTTCATTGTGAAACATCCTATCCAATTCAATTGTAACTAGCTGTCTCATACCATACTATCCATCATGGCTGTTGCTCAGAGAAATATCGATGCCGTCAACATGGCTCAGAAGAAGTCCGATGTGACTCTTACAGTCCTTGGCTGCGGTAAGAACGAGTCCCGCACAATTTACTGGGGAAGCATACATCGCTAACAAATATCTACGATTCCTCCAGGGACGCTGGGAATTGCCATTCTATCAGGCGTATTTGCCTCCCTCTCGGAGGCAAGGAGCCACTCCGCATACCCATCAGAGTCCGGAGCCACCACTCCATCAGAATTGGTTCAGCAGCAGAAGATCCCAAATAAGTTCATCGCCTGCGTACGTCGACCGGAATCCGCAAAGCGCGTTCACAAAGCCCTCGATAGCTACTCGCTTCCATTGACTGTGTTGCAAAACGAGAACATCAAGGCCGTCAAAGAAGCTGAGGTCATCATCCTCGGCTGCAAACCATACATGCTGCACGAGGTGCTCGACGTGCCTGGCATGACTGAGGCGCTTGAGGGGAAACTCCTAATCAGCATCCTTGCCGGCGTAACCGTAGACCAGATCGAGAACACATTATACCCATCCACCTCGACGGTTCCAGAATCTAAACGCTGCCGTGTCGTTCGTGCCATGCCCAATACCGCCGCCATCGTCCGTGAATCCATGACTGTCATCGGCACCTCCACCCCTCCCCTCTCTGAGGAGTGGAATGGGTTGATATCCTGGATATTCTCCCGCGTCGGGAGAGTGGTCACCCTCCCTCCATCGATGATGGATGTGTGCACGTCGCTCGCTGGCTCGGGCCCTGCATTTGTGGCTCTGGTGATGGAGGCGATGGCCGATGGAGCTGTTGCGATGGGACTTCCGAGGGCAGAGGCGCAGATGATGGCTGCGCAGGTCATGCGTGGGACTGCTGGCATGGTCCAGAATGGCGAGCATCCGGCGTTGATTCGAGAGAAGGTTAGCACCCCCGGTGGATGCACGATTGGTGGTTTGTTGGTTCTTGAAGAGGGACGAGTTAGGGGGACGCTCGCACGGTCAGTTAGAGAAGCGACGGTTGTCGCAAGTCAGCTGGGACAGGGTGTCCAGGGCGTTAATGGGACTCGCTTTTAAAAGGATGGGATTCTCTGTGTTGAATACTTTTGCTTAGGTGGTTTGTGGCGACGGCAGGCTCGTCTGTTTTTCGGGCATTTTTCTTTTCTTATTGTTATAGACGGTAGGGTACAAAAAGGCTAGAGTGGCAAAAAATGACAGTCTCGTGTTGCATGTTTTTGCTTAATGATTAGATGAAATTGATATGTGTATGTTGTTCGACGGTTTTTCATTGTGGGAATGTTTAGAAGAGGATAGGACTTATCTAAGTGGAGAGAAGGGCTAGGGCTGATTGAACATATGGCATTTCTGTATCTATGGGGTACGGTCTAATTGCTACCTATTTCCATATATAATAGCCGCGATCACTCTTTAGCCAATACCAAATGTATATAGTAATATACAATAAAAGAAGAAAAAGTAAGATATTCCCAAGAGATCCCTTCAAAATCAAAACTCCGCGTCAAACCAACCGCTATAGGGAAGTTCTGGTCTCAAGTGGACTAAACGCCCTTATATGGTGGTGGTCATCATAATCGTCATCATTACCTAGTAATCCTCGTTCTTCCTCGGTATTCCCTTCTCCAATCTCACTGTCTCTAAACCCTTGTGCCCTGCGCTTCTGCGCATCTTCGATAATATACCAGACGTCCTTTTTCGTCAGGAATCCTTGCAGAGCACCTTTATTCACAAAGAGTACGTATCGAAGGCCTAATCTTTGGAACATATTCAGGACGATTAGGAAGCTGGCTCGGCTGTTGAGTGTGATCGGTGTTTGATCCATCCAAGGTCGAAGGTCGAGGGTTTCAAGTGGATCGGCAAAGGGCTGATGAGCGAAGAAGGCTGGAGTTTCCGGCGATAGGTTTCTGGAACTTCGAGAGGTGGCGGATTTAAGAGCGAAGCTAAGCTCGTTACGGGATATGTAGCCCAGCAAGATGGGGTTGGATGTGTCAGAGACGACGGGGAAGCCTCGGTAGCTTGTCGTGTCGAGGAGATGTAAGAGGGAGTCGATTGTGTGGCCGACTGCAGTGATAACCGAAAGGTCATGAATACTGGTCATGACCTGGCTCACTGGGACGTCAGGTAGGACAACATCGTCCTTTTGCTCGATAAATGGATACTCATTTAGATGGATCCATGACTCGTAAATTCCGCGTTTTCCAAATGTATCTCCACACCATTTGGAAAGCATCACAGCAATCATGATGGGTATCACGTAAGTAAGAGCACCGGTAAGTTCAAACATGATGACCACTATCGACACCGTCATTCTAGTTGCCCCTCCGAGTGCAGATGCTGCCCCGACAATAGCATACGTACCAGGAGTAATGCATGGAATGTCGGGTTCGCAATTGCGGAAGAGCAACAAGCCTGGCTGGGCCTTCTGCCACATTTCAAATGCAATGCCAAGAGCTCTGCCAGAGAGTGCGCCTATTGCCAACGAAGGGAGAATGATGCCCGCCGGGAGATCCAAGCCGAAGGTAATTGAAGTAAGGAAGAAGCCGAGAACTGCAGCCAGGAGTAGAAGGCCAATAACGCCCAAAGATGCAGATCCCGTTTTGCAAAGCCCGAACTGATCATCAGGAACGCTCGCGCACTCTGCAAAAAGATAATATACAAGCTCAGACAACTGAGCCCGCATGAATATGTTTGGGAAGTTGATCAGGGCGCTGATGAGTGCCACAAGGACTACTTGTAAGATCGGGTATGAGTAGCCCCTCGCTTTTCGCCATCTGGCGACTCTCATGTTTAGTTTAATGAATAGGCCGCCATACAATCCGCCAAATATACCGAGTACAGCGAACGGAAGAAGTTCAAATCGATGCCATCCACGTGTGTACGTAACTTGGTAGAGCACAATTTTGCCTGTCCGAAAGGGGTTGAGAGCGTGCAATGTCACTGCTGCAACCATGGCACAGACAAAGCTTTGCCACATTGTCTTGTCTGGAAAATAGTAAGATAATTGCTGGGAAATGGAGCAAGAAATTAGCCCGGTAAGACAGAAATGATTGGGTCGTGTAGTACCTCCAAACTGAACAACACACCTCCGATTGGAGACCCAAATGCAACGGAAATTCCTGATGCAGCGGCCGCTGAGAGAACCTCACGCTTCCTCGCTGTTATTGTATATTAGTTATCTTGGTTTCCTTCTATGGATTACACTACTTACCCTCGTTTCGATTAAGACTGGGGAAGGGTCTCATGATTAAATTTGCGCAGCAGCAAGCCACATGGACTAATGGACCTTCTTTCCCAAGCCAAAGGCCCGATGCGGCAGCAAGACACTAAATATCTATAAGTAATTATAGCCAACTCGTGGATGAGAACATTAGTACTTACTAGGCCGAGAGATTTGATCACCAATGTCCAAGCGCCCATGAATCTCTTGATTACGAAACCACCAAGCACAGTTTTTATTTCCGGGATACCACTGTGCTTTGCGTATACAGCAAATTTTCTGACGAGCACGCTTGCAGTTGTTGCAAATAGAATCTGGTGTCCCGGTTAGCAAAACCAATGCGACGGGGCACGAATATACTTACAGAATACATAACGAAAAATATATATTCCATTATATACCCACTACTCTTGGATCCCACATGGAAGGCATTACGCCACGGCGTCCAATGCTGACACTCGGATAAATCTTGAAGATGGGTTAGCTATACCTATACGGGTCAGGTGGTAGTCGGGAGAACGGACCGTCGTAGCCCCAACAGCAAAAGCTCTTATTCAAATAAAATCTCCCTCCTTCGGCACCAGTACGGCAATAGCCAGTTTTAATATCCCCGAGCCAGTTGCTTGCGATATCTATACATGCCGCGATGACACCAACAACTATCCCCGTTATTATTAGGATAACCCAGATATGACTGGCATCTAAAACTTTGCGAACATATCCTAAGAGACCTTTGTTACTCGCGTAAAGGTGCCGTATCCGCTGGCGCTCTTTTGTATACTCGAAGATCCAATCGATAGCAGTTAAGTTGTCATAGCCTACTCGTCGGCCGGGCCCTTCGACGTACCAGTCCAACGGCCCGCCGGGCTTATTCCCATCTAGTCCTCCGTTGGCAGTCGTCGCCGTCGCAGGTCGTGGCGTGTGATTTGGCGAGGTTCCATTATTGTTTACAAAAGGGTTATGTGGAGGTGTGTGGGAGGTTGTTTCGGTGGAGGAAAAGAAGTTCGAGAGCGCAAATCGAGCTGGACCCTTCTGTTTGCGCTTGAATGAAATCCTGCCACATAGTCAACAAACAAGAGCTGGATAGTCTGCGGCGCATGAACTCACGGCTCATCAAATGCATCTCCTAAAGGGTCTGCCGCGAGTATTGTTTCATCCTCGGGGCGTGTGGAATCGCAGTCCTCTTGTTCACTGAGCAGATCATCCGAGTTGCGGGCTGGATGGGAACTATCATGCTGAACAGGACTGTATGCGGCATTCGAGCCTGAAGAGATTCCTGACATTGTCCGTCATGGAGGCGCCGGCGCTGTGCGTAGGACGAAGCCGGGAACGGTTCTGTTCAGGAAGTGCGATGCAAGGGAATGGATAATAAATCATCTGGCTGCTTGTCGCATCTACGATGAAGTCAGCTCGATGGCCTCGGGATGCCAAGCTTTGGCTGTAGAGTCTGGCCGCTGATTGGGCGGAGCTATGGCGCCAAGACAAGATAGAATAGGATATGATTGGTTTATTTAAAGGCGGTGACGATCCATTTAGCGCATCCACGTGACATGGAGATGTTGCGGCAGAAAATAATTGGACTCGAGAGAAAATTTCTCGATGTCGAAATTCATGATTGTTGATATTGAGGTCTAAAAGAGCCCTGGGTGGAGGAAAAGGGCGTTTTATGGTGGCTTACAAGATGACACAATTTAATACTAATGGGGTACTTTTACCAGACCCTCAGTTTTTACAACAAGTGCCGCCTGAACTGGTAGAAATTCTACGTACCGCCGGTTCGAATCCATCAGCATGCCTCGATGCACTCGCAATTGCAGCGTTACGGCCAAATTATACCAACAAATTGTTCGCACTGTATGAGCCAATATTTGTGGATTTGGCTGCTAGATGGCTTTACTTGGACTCCCATGAATATTCTGTACAAATTACTCTCGCGTTTGCACGAATTTTGCCTTTTGCACCGCACCTTCGACCATTTGTCCATGCCGCCTCACAACACTTCAAGGGCAGTGCCCTACCCTCCTCGCCGGAGTCAAACCCGTTTCAACTTCAGAATATGGAAGAACAAACGCTTCATGCGTTTCTGATTGCTCTATTCCGCCTACTTAGTTTTGACTTGGACAGTTTCTCAACCATTCTTCACGCAGCCCAGCTGCAGTCGCTGCTCACCCATTCCAATCCTGTTATTAGATATCTTGCAATCCGATGTTTCTGTTTGTATATACGTGCTGCAGATGCCGCCTTTGAACAAATGCTAAGCAAGTACCATGATGGGACGGCGATCAACGGCCCGTGGGAGGACCGAAGTATCGACTATCGTTTCCTTAGTATTTGGGAGGAGAAGAGATGGACTGTACTAAACGATGAACTTGAGAGCGCACGGATATCTCGCGATAATTCAGTTATCGAAACATGGATGAAAGGATTTCGAAACTCCTTTACAAGCCACACTGCTGAAATCGGTGGAGTTCTTCTCCCCACCATCCATCCGACAAACAATATACGAGCGTCCACCCTGGTGGAAACGCCAACAGTTCTACGCAACTTTCACAGTATCGGTAATGCGCTTCTCTCAATGGACCCGTTGTTGCTGGTCGGCCTGGCCGGCTCCGGGAAAACGTCACTTGTCAACGAGGCAGCAAATCGAATGGGCCAGTCTTCTTCCATGATTACCCTTCACCTCAATGAACAAACCGATTCTAAAAGTTTATTGGGGGTGTACTCGACATCATCTCAGGCTGGCTCATTTTCCTGGCAACCTGGCGTTTTAACGAAGGCAGCTAGGGAGGGCAGATGGGTTTTGATTGAAGACTTGGATCGTGCGCCTTCCGAAGTTCTTGGTCTTATTCTCCCGCTTATTGAGAAAAGGGAACTCATAATACCGAGCAGAAAAGAACGTATCCGTTGCGCTGATGGTTTCAGGGTGATTGCCACGATGAGGTCTACGATCAATGCCGCTGGGCGAGAATTTGCCCCAGGCAGCAATATGTTGGGCAATAGGCTCTGGAATCGCATTCAAGTGGCGTCAATGCCATTGTCAGAAGTCAAAGAGGTTATTACCCAAAAGTTTCCGCTACTTGCCTCTCGGGTAGAAATAATCATGAATATGTTCGACCGTATCACCTCGCTATTCAACAGTACTTTGTCTCGAAAGTTCGTGACAGGGAGGTTTCCAAGCCTTCGTGACTTGGTTAAATTGTGCTGCAGAATAGAACGACGGCTGCGGAATCTTGGATGTGAAACTGGCTACGAAGCAGTTCCAGATGGTACTCATGACGAATTTTTCATGGATGCGGTTGACTGTTTCGCGGCTTATTCCCCCAAAGGATTACTTCAGTCAACCGTCACGGAAGCTATTGCAGAAGAGATGCAGGTATCTCCACAGCGTATGAAATTCTGCCTGTCCGAACAGACGCCAAAGTATTTGGATTCCCCCAATTCAGTCACGATCGGCAGAGAGACCTGCCAGAAAAGAAAACAGCTTGGCTTGCGCAAGTCAGCCTCCTCAGCAGCGGATCGGAGTACTTTTGCGCCAACAAGGGCTTCGTTGAAGATAATGGAACAAGTAGTATCAGCGTTGCAACTCTCTGAACCCGTTCTACTGGTTGGAGAAACTGGAATTGGTAAAACGGCAGTAATCCAGCAGCTGGCCTCCCTTTTGCGCCAACGGTTAACGGTGGTAAATTTATCGCAACAAAGTGAAAGTACAGACTTGCTGGGTGGCTTTAAACCGGTCAACATTCGATCAATTGCTGTTCCTTTGGTCGACGATTTCAATTTATTGTTTGAATCGACATTTTCCGCTAGAAAGAACCAGAAGTTTTTAACGTCGGTTGCGAAATGTGTTACCAACAGCAATTGGTTACGTTTAGTTAATATCCTCAACGAAGCTGTCAAAATGGCATCTGGTGTTTTCGAATCGATGAAGAAAAACAAAAATGAAATGGAGGATGCAGGTTCTGAGCAACCCTCGAAGAAACGGAAATTGGATGATTCAAAATATACCGGCCTCCGTGAGAAGTGGGAGAATTTTGCCAGGGAATTGAAAGAATTCGAAGTCCGGGTGTCGGAAGGCGACAGCAAGTTTGCATTCGCGTTCGTCCAAGGAAAGATCGTCAAAGCCCTTAGGAATGGTGAATGGGTTTTGCTCGACGAGATAAATTTAGCTTCCCCTGACACACTAGAAAGCATTGCCAGTCTCCTCCACTATGGAAGCGACGGCATTCCATCAGTGCTTCTCTCTGAGGCTGGGGAAGTTGAACGCATTTACGGACATCCAAATTTCCGAATTTTTGGAGCTATGAATCCGGCAACTGATGCTGGAAAACGAGATTTGGCCCCTGGTTTACGATCTAGATTTACGGAAATATATGTTAATTCACCGGATACCGAAATCGACGACCTTATCACTTTGATAGATGCTTATCTGGGTTCGTTGACTGTTGCCGACGAGAAAGCTACTATCGCCCTTGCTCGCCTTTACCTGGATACGAAGAAACTGAATACAGACAACAAGCTGACAGACGGCGCTGGCCAGAAGCCACACTTCAGCATCAGAACTCTGGTTCGTTCTTTGATATATGTGAGAAATCAAGCCCATATCTACGGACTCCGACGGGCAATGTACGAAGGATTTTACATGAGTTTTTTGACACTGCTAAGCAAAGAATCCGAACTCCAAATTATCCCTCTTTTGGATGAACATATATTTGGGAGTCTGAAGAACTCCCGATCAATACTCTCACAAACTCCTAAGCCACCAAACGACGGAGCCACTTATGTTCAGTTCAAACATTACTGGATGAGGCAGGGCGCATTTCCGATCGAGTCCCAGCCGCATTACATTATCACACCCTTCATCGAGAGAAATTTGATGAATTTAGTGAGAGCAAGCTCTACGAGGCGGTTTCCAATTTTATTACAGGGCCCGACGTCTTCTGGGAAAACTAGTATGGTGGAGTACCTTGCCAAAATATCGGGCAACCGATTTGTCCGGATCAACAACCATGAACATACCGACCTTCAGGAGTATTTGGGATCATACGTATCCGGCGAGGATGGCAGCTTGCGATATCAAGAAGGAATACTGGTTGAGGCGCTAAGGAACGGTTATTGGATTGTGTTAGATGAGCTTAATCTAGCACCGACCGATGTCCTGGAAGCTCTCAACCGCCTGCTCGATGACAATAGGGAATTGTTCCTTCCTGAATCGCAGGAGGTCGTCCACCCACATCCCAACTTTATGCTGTTCGCTACACAAAATCCTGCTGGTCTCTACGGCGGTCGAAAGGTGCTTTCCCGCGCGTTTCGAAATCGATTCCTTGAACTCCATTTTGATGACATTCCCGAGGACGAACTTGAATTCATTCTCAAGGAACGATCGCAAATTCCTCCATCATTCTGTGCAAGAATAGTCGCGGTGTATCGAAAACTTTCGCTTCTACGACAATCAAGTCGCTTATTCGAGCAGCGAAACAGTTTTGCTACTCTGCGTGATCTTTTTCGATGGGCCCAACGCCGTGCTGATGATCGCGAACAACTGGCTATCAATGGTTTTATGCTTTTGGCAGAAAGGGTAAGGAATCCACAGGAAAGGGCAGCTGTAAAGGAGGTAATTGAGGAGGTCATGAGGGTGAAACTTGATGAGACTACCATTTATAGCCCTGCTCAGTTGGATGCGCGACTCCAGCAGCTCTCAGCTACTGTCCCGACAGGTATAATATGGACACAAGCGATGCGTAGGGTATTCATACTTGTTTCACAGGCGATTGAACATAATGAACCTGTCCTACTTGTTGGAGAAACTGGATGCGGCAAAACACAAATATGCCAGGCTATTGCAGAAATATATGGAAAGGAACTCTTCACCATTAACGCCCACGTTAACCTCGAGACGGGAGATATCATTGGTGCACAGAGGCCGTTAAGAAATAGATCCGCAATCGAAGGGCAGCTTGTGGCGGATCTATCATCAGTCTTAAAGTCCATTGATACGTACGATGAAAGCAGCGATAGCTCTATCCACGAGCTAACACGGGCATTTTCTTCATTACACACCGAGGCACTGGATATGTGCGAGCCAGGTTTGGTAAATCGCATTAGAGAGAATATGACAAGAGCGAAGGCTCTTTTCGAATGGTCCAACGGTAGTCTCATAACGGCAATGGAATCCGGGCAACATTTTCTTCTGGACGAAATTTCACTTGCAGACGACTCTGTTTTAGAGCGCCTAAATAGTGTTCTTGAATCCCACAGGTCCTTACTCCTTGCAGAAAAGGGCCCTATCGACTCCTTAGTGGTCGCAAAGGACGGTTTCCAGTTTTTGGCAACGATGAACCCAGGAGGGGACTACGGAAAAAGGGAGCTCTCTGCTGCGCTCCGAAACCGCCTTACCGAAATTTGGGTCCCTCAACTTTCCGAAGCTGACGATATCCTTCCCATCTTGTCGGCAAAACTCATATCGCCGATCTCTAATGCCCCCGGTTCAATGTTAACGTTCGCAAAATGGTTCAAGGAAACTTTCCAGGCCACCTCATCTGGATCAATATCCATTCGCGATTTGTTGGCATGGGTTGACTTTGTAAACCAATGTAAAGCTCTTGATGACGTTACTGCGATGGTTCACGGCGCGGCTCTAGTATACATCGATACACTGGGGGCGAACCCTTCCGCCATGCTTGCTTCAGGTGCCGCAAATCTCAAACAAGACAGAGCCAAATGTCTCGAGAGATTAGGTAAAATTTTTGGTTTCGATGCTGCCTCTATCTATTACCAAGCAGCTACTATATCTATGGAAGAAAGTAGTATGAGAATTGGACCATTCGTTCTGGAGATGAACACCCATTCGGAGCATGATCCTACATTTTCTATGGACGCCCCGACAACCATTGCTAACACTCTGAGAATTGCCCGAGGCCTTCAGTCAGCAAAGCCGATTCTGCTTGAAGGTAGCCCTGGTGTTGGAAAAACCACCCTCGTTGCCGCTTTGGCACAATCTCTTGGAAAGCCCCTTACCCGAATCAATCTTTCCGACCAGACTGATTTAACAGACTTGTTTGGGTCAGATGTCCCTGTCGAAGGTGGCGACATGGGAAATTTCGCTTGGAGTGATGCTCCATTTTTACGAGCTATGCAAACTGGTGGTTGGGTTCTGCTAGACGAGATGAATCTTGCGTCTCAGTCCGTGCTGGAGGGTTTGAATTCCTGTCTAGACCACCGTCAACAAGTCTATGTTGCCGAGTTAGACCAAACGTTTAAACGCCACCCCGACTTTGTTTTATTCGCAGCGCAAAATCCTCACCACCAGGGGGGTGGAAGAAAAGGGCTTCCTGCCTCGTTCGTGAACCGTTTTACAGTTGTTTATGCAGACTCGTTTAGCGATAACGATTTGAAGATGATCTGTAAAAAGTTGTCCCCGCTTGCCCCTGAAGAAGAAATTCAACAACTAGTGGAATTTATCTCTTCATTAAATTTCAAAGTAACGAACGAACGACTCCTGGGAACCATTGGAGGTCCCTGGGAAATAAATTTACGGGATATCTCAAGGTGGCTCAAACTTCTGGAATCCACTCCAATCCGAGTTTCACCTTCTCAATTCCTCGATGTCGTGATTAGCCAAAGGTTTCGCACGCCAAGTGATAGAACCCTCGTTTCGTCTCTGTATGAGGGCGTGTTCGGTTCGACTCCGGAGATCAAAAACTATTTCCATAACCTCAGCGTGTCACAATACCAGGTCGGCCTTAGTGTACTTCAACGCGATCCGCTCGTGCAATATTTCAATGATCCTCATATGAAGATACTTGCTGGCGATCTACCGATTATGGAATCATTGGTACTGTGTGTCGAGCAGGGTTGGCCAAGTATCCTTGTTGGAGCGTCAGGATGCGGGAAGACAGCCGTTTTACGGAAACTTGCCGCTCTCAGTGGTTCCAAAGTTGTCGAATTGGCACTGAATGCGGATACTGACACGATGGATCTCATCGGTGGCTTTGAGCAGGTAGACATTGACCGCCATCTGCTAAGTTTCCTAGACGAACTATGCCAATTTCTACAGACTCAGCTTGTCTCCACGCATACCATAGATGAACAGACTGATGTGGGTAGTGAGCTAGTACAGCTTTACCAAGCGGTAAAGAGCGGAACATCCGAGCTTGAAACTATTTCGGACTCACTACATAGAATTTCGCTCAAAGGATTACATCCAAATTTCACAGAATTTTGCCAACGCTTGAAAACACTGCTCAAGTCGGCTTCGGGTACCAAAACAATCGGCTTCGAATGGACTGAAGGTATTTTTATTCAATCAGTACAGAAAGGCGATTGGGTGGTCCTTGACAATGCCAACCTCTGCAATCCCTCTGTTTTGGATAGACTAAATTCACTTATGGAGCCGAACGGGTGCTTAGTTATCAACGAGCAAAGAACTGGAGATGGTACTGCAAAAATAGTGAAACCCCACCCCAAATTTAGACTCTTTCTCACTATGGATCCTCGATATGGGGAACTGTCGCGAGCAATGAGGAATCGGGCTATTGAAATATGTTTCCTACCAAAGGCCGACGAAGCCATGACTAAAGCTCGAGGGATATTTTATGCCTCAGAATCGTCAAGTTACCGCATTCGTTGGGGTCAAGATCTCTCATGCTATCAAATGGAATCGGACAGGTTCCAGGATGAATTAGAGGTGTCCCTTGATCACTTGGCTCCGCACGATTTTCGCAACCTCCAGCAATCGTCGGCCACTTCTGTCGGCATATGGACCACTAACAGGGCCGATGATGCGAAGTATTCAACAACCATTTATCAGACGTTTGATCGCTATCATACTTTCTTGCGCCAGGACACCCTTCTTCCTTTGAAGGATATTCTACGCAATGGAAATTGGAACGAACAGAAGTTTTCGAGCCTTCGCCAAAGTGTCGAGGTATGTGGTAGAGCTTCCCTACTTTGCCGGCTTGTTAACTAATAGAGACCAAACAGCCACTACATCCATTAATCAATGAGCCCCGAATTATGGCCTGCATCGTCCCAGAATCACGAGCTCTTTTGGCAAACCTAACAAAACTCCAGGAGATACAATTTAATATTTGGAATTTCCACCAGGTCATGAGTCAGGTTCGTAGCTCCGTTTCAAACAAAAAGCCCTCCGAAATGACCAGGCTGGAAAGGTCGATGGCTTCGAGTAGGATTCCTGCGCTTATGAAAGAATCAACCCAACCGGTTGCTTTGTATCTTTCCAACTGTATCCAGGCTCTGAGTGAGACCATTCAGAACATTGATGCCGAGCTGTTGTGTTCCGTTGATGTGTGTGCCATGGCCAGTTCCATATTAGAGTTGTGCTGGGACATTTTCAATGTCGTGCAAGCGAATGACTTTGACGAGGGGATATTTCAAACATACTTGCAAATCGGGCAATCTCTTTACTCTCGCTTTAAGGATGTTCAGCTGAATCTTGTCAGGGTCCTGTCCGAATCACTTGACAATTTTCATGCCAACTGGGGCCTGGCAACCGGCCAGAGCATGCAGAGGATGTGGGACCGCTGGAGACCAGCGACACCAATTGATCCCGCTCATTTGAAGTTAATGGTCGACTTGCAAAATGTTGCTGCTCGGTTTGATCAGATTACTTTGAAGACAAATTTGCCCTTTTCGCAACTCAACCAATTCCGCCGTTCGCTAGTCCAGGCACAGATTTCAATGCTACACGGCGCAGATCCAGGTGGGCTGATTGAGGTATGCACATAAGACACTTGTATTTCAAATATAGAGCTGACCTTTTTCAGGATCTTGAACATGTGATCGATGAGTTCGAAACTCGCATGCTGGATGCCGACTCAGTATCATCTCCCTACTTTTCCATGGAGTTTGAAGCACTATCGCAGTATCGTGATTTTATCGACCTCAGCAAACTGGAGACTGCGACTACATATTCTTCTCTCTCAGATGTATTGCACCTGCTCGCAGGCCGCCCATCTTCTCCGCATGATATGTCAACTTTGGAAAACCCTGTTCCTGAGCTCCTGTCCAGAATTTCGCGTTTCTCGGGTTTCGAAAACATGTCACGCAAACCATTAGCAATCCGTGGAACTATTTCACTATCGCTGATAGCGAAATTATGGTCTCTTGGAAATGTGCCGCTGAAAGGAATGAACCTCCTTCATTCTGAACTTGACCTCATCGCCAACGGCTTATGCTCAAGCACCGACCAAATCGCGCATAATCAATTTGATATCCTCCAGAGGCAACTAGTCGAGCTCCTTCAAGCGGTTTTACATTGCCATGAAGATTTGATCGATCCCGCGTCGTTCGCAAACGCTGCATCCTACCTGGGCACACTGGGTCGTGAGTCGCAGCCCAGCCGGTATTCTGAGATCCAAACTCTACGATTAAAATTACGCGATGATTCTGAAAACCGCCACTATTTCAATGAATTTGCATCGAGATCATTCAATAAAATCTTGTCCTCTTTGGTTTGCACTACTGGTGAAAACGGGACCGCTAGGTACCTTCCACTAGGAGCCGCCTGTATCCAGCTTGCTATGGCATGTCTCCAACTCTTTGTCCCAAACAAACCTTTCGACCCGTCGCTTGGCTTGGTGGTTCAACGACAACAATACACGCAACGCGTACAAGAGAAAACCAAGAAGCTTGACGCTTTAAAGGCATTTGAATCATCCTTCTCTGGACAAGAATCTAGCTTACGTATTCGGATAATTGAAGACGAGCTCCAGCTACTGGGTGCTGTGCCTCCTTCTCCCCCAGTTATTCGACCCAAACCTTCCCAGTCAGCTGAATTACAGGGAGAATTTGCCAACCTTCTAAATTCAGTTCTCAGCACGAATCCTGATGTTGTACTTCGTTCACTCCAGGATTCCGCTAACTTAGACTCTGTCAATACTGTCAACCAACAAGGCAAACTTTTGCAGAAAAATATCCAGCAAATATGCCTTCGCCTCACCACAAATTATAAGGCGTATGCTGATGTTGTCATTCCCATCGTCCGCTTCCTGGAGATTCTGCATCTTGGGGTAGAATTGGTTCAGTGTTCTGAGCCTCGTTCCCATTTGGGTCAAAACTTCATGCAGGCTATTGGCCAGGTTACGCCATTAATGAGCGCGAGAAGAGTATCTCCCTTCCAACTGCAGCCGACATCCTCTCGGTTGTCCAACTTAGAGAAGATAGATCTCGGGTTGCAACGGCTTTCTGTCCTACAGGTTTTCCAAAATACGGACCCTGAAACTCTTTCAACTGCTGAAAATCGCCAGCTTCTCCGTGATATTTTCGAGGACTTTTCCGCTCTCTGGAAACAGCAACTAGAAGCTGATCAAAATAAACACTCCCAAAAGTCGAGCTTATACCGTTACCGAGGATCGTTCGAGGATGACCAGGAAGTAGATGCTGATGAGTTTTCTCAACTTTTCCCGACGTTTGACAGCGCGATTGAAGATGATCTTGAAAGTAGACTATTGCCACAGTTTGATGTCAAAACTATTTCCATGCAACTCTCCAGTGTACTCGATAAGTTGTTCTCCCGCCTCGATAAGGAGTCAACACTGAAGCAATTACTGGTTGACTCCACGAAACTTCTTGGTTCGAACATGGCAAAATACCAAATAGATATCCCAACGGCGGACCCCAAATCACATCTGCTCGGAGCAATTCTATTTCTAGACGAGGTAAAATCATCTAAGCAACCAACATCTTACAACTTCTATTCGGATCCAAACTTGGTAGAGGTGAAGAAACTCGCAGATTTGGTTTCAGCCATTCGTGTCCGTTTCAAAGAACTTCAAAATTCATGGCCTGAGCACGCTACTCTTTCGGATGTTATTCACTGTTGTTCCGAGCTTTTCCAATTCAAACACCAGGAGCCGCTTGCTAAATTTATAACCAAAGCGGAGAAGCTTCATTCATTTATTTACGAGTGGCAGACTGTCGCAAGTAAAGAGTTCTCTGCCGTTCAGTGCTACGACAATTTAACAACCCTTCTCATAAATTGGCGGCGCATTGAATTATCCACTTGGGCTCGCCTTTTGGACATAGAAGATGAGAAGTGCAGCGAGGACGCAAGTGCATGGTGGTTTGTTGCCTATGACGTGATAATTGCGGCCCCATTGCGGCTAGTTCAAGACGGACAGCCATTAACTGAACACTGCGTTGAACTTATCGCTACGCTCGAGAGATTCATTTGCTCCACTCCAATGGGTCAATACAAATTTAGGTTGCAACTTGTTGCAAAACTCAAAATGCTACTACATCTCTATGCTTCGGACTTCCCGCCTCTTGAACAACTGAGCGGTGCGATTGACAACCTGCTTCACCACTACCTCCCCTTTGTGTCTATTTTTGAAAAATCACTCAGTGATGGCAGACAAACGCTGGAACGTGATATCCAACAAACCATTCAACTAGCAAGCTGGAAGGACATTAACATCAATGCTCTCAGAGAGAGCGCACGTCGTTCTCATAACAAATTGTTCAAGGTTGTGAGAAAATATCGCAGTCTCTTAGGGCAGTCTTCGGAAGGGTTGTTGATGAAGGGACTCTCCAGCCTTCCGGATAAAACAGAATCATTGCCGCATAATTGTATCACACTACCCGACCCAGTTTCTTCCACTGCCCTCCGCGTATGCCGTGAAAATGTTCACGCATGGGGCCAGCGGCCCATTCGATTTACGGATCCTGATGGTGCAGTCAGGAGCATGCAGCGTGTATATGAGAACTCTCTAACAGGATTATTGGCCCATGAGGAGCTCGATGCGTTCACTCGCGACATAATTGACACCATCGCCGAATTTAAATCCCGGACTCCAAAAGCCCTCACCGAAGACAACCAGCACGATGTTCAGCATCTCAAAGGCCAAAAGAGGCGCTTCTATGCAGAAAAACTCAAAGACCTTCGCTTCATGGGCATCCGTTCTAATGTTGGGACTGACATTCTCGAAAGCCAACAATCTGTCGCTGCGGTCCTTTCAACAACACGCCCACTCACGACAGCTGTTGATTCTGCCCATATTAAGAGTGCAGACTCTTACTTTCATCGATTTTTGGATTTGGTGCCTCGTGTCCGCATTTCCTCGCACGAGTACTCTGAGGACCTTAGCAATGTTGAGGTTGCTAGAAGCGCGGGATCCGTTGAAGGTCTTCTGCATTGGGCCTTGAAACAAAGAGAAACTCTATCATTGAGGATGGATAATTTTATTGCTCTCGAATCTACGATGCAACAAATGAGGAATATATCCGATCTTAGTAGCTCAATATTGCACAGTAGCGGCTACCCCTCCTCCAGCCGTCGTGACCTCCGAGGAACGCTCCGGTGGCTTTCTACTATCCTTGGTGTCTGTGGTTCAACTCTTCAAATCCACCAGAATTTTGCCGGAATAGATTCGTCGGAAGTGCTAGGAGCATTGGATGACTGGAAAACTCGCTTGAACACCCAACTTGTCTCAATCGAAAATCTAAAAACTCTACCCCCTGGATTATCTACTCGCATCCACGAGAATATATTTTCGCACTCTCAGACGTTGGTTTCAGATATACGATCCGATGTACTAAAATGGATTGATGAGCACCCTCAGTTGACCTTCGCTCTGGAACAGATACTTCCATGGACTGAAATATCCTCTACCGCAAGCATATCTGAAACCAATGGCCAAATCAGCACTTCACTTCAGGAATTTGATTCCGCCCTCCTAACAGCGATGGACAAAATTTTTGTAGTGATGCAAAAATTAAGTTCCTCACTGTCCACAGCTCCATCTTCAAAGGATACCCCAGCCTGGTTGGTAAAAACCGAACAAGTTATATCAAAAGCATGTGCAGAGCTACACATGGTCGATATCGCTAGTGCCATCAGCTCTGTCTTGGCCCAAATTCAGCACATTTCCACGAAGGATTCGACTTCGCTTGCTGTTGCTGGTGCCGCCATATCAGTTGTATTGCCAATCGCGGAACAATACAAATCAATTTGTGCCGATGTCCTCCACCGGTATTCTGCGTTACATAGAGGGATGTGCAAAATGTCATATCTATTAGCAAAGTCGTTTAACCAGATTGCGTCGGAAGGGTTCTGTACTCCGCAAGAAAACTCTGGGGAGCAGGGGAAATCTGACAAACTGGAAAGTGGGACTGGGCTAGGCGACGGAGAAGGCGCTGAAGATATTAGCAAAGATGTTCAAGATGATGAGGATTTGTCTGATTTGGCCCAGGAAAAGCAACAAATGGATGGAGACAAAGAGGACAAGGAGGGAGAAGACGATGCTGTCAATATGGACCAAGAGGATCTTGAGGCAGACAGAAGTGATTTTGAGGATGAAAAAGATACGGAAGACGGAAAGGGCTCAGACCAGGAAGAGGAAGAAGATATGGATATTGATGAGGAAACTGGTAGTGTTGATGGACTAGACGCTTCCGCAGTTGATGAAAAAATGTGGGATGGGACCAATGATCAAGAACAGAAAGACACAGAAAACGAACAAGGGAAAGGGGAGCCAGAATCGGAGGATAAAACTGCTGCGCCGACTGAAAAGAATGAAAAGGTAGACCAAGATAAAGATGGAGAGGAAAGCGAAAACGAGGGGTCCGAACCTCCTGATGATGAAGGAGAAGCTGTTGGCAGGGAAGACATGGATACAACCGATCCGCACGCAAAAGAGGAACCAGTTCTCGATCTACCGGAAGACATGGAACTAGATGGTCAGAATGACAAAGATAAAGAGGGATCCGATCTAGATGACGATCTTGGCGATTTGTCAGACGATAATAATAGCACCTGGGAAGGCGAGCCAGAGGCCCCGGAAGAATCCAACGATGATCCAGACCAGGATTCTTCACATCAAGTCGAAGATGAAGTAGAGACGGCAGAAGAAGCAAAAGAAGAAGTTCTCGATGGGCAAGAAGACGCTGAAGGTCCCAAAGAGGAACCAGAGACCGAGACAGCAGAAGAAGAAGAGAGAGAGGGACTCTTGGAAGCGGAGAGGACTGATAACCAAGCAGATTCGGAGAATATTGCTCCAAGCGAGGAAGTTTCTGGTGGTCTAGGTGTCGACCAAGATCAAAATCAAGAAAAAGGGGACTCCGGCGAAGCAACACAAGAACAAGGCTCCAAGGACCAGGATGACGAGCAAAATCCTCCGACAGGCAATGCTGACCAGGGTGAAGACGGAAAAGAAGCAGCAAATGCATCTGGTGGTCGAGACGACGGCAAACTAGACGACTCCCAAACGCAAGCTTTCAAAAAACTTGGCGATATTCTCGAGCAATGGCACCGACGTCAACGGCAAATCAAGGAGGCTTCTGACAAACAAGACACTTCCCAGAATGAGAATCAAGATGCTAACATGGAAGATGCGGACTTCGAGCATCTCGCAGACGATCAGGATGTCGCAGATACCCAAGCACTTGGCCAGGCAAACGAAGAGCAAGCCAGGAGCCTTGATCAAAGCAACGCTGTCGAATCTGATATGCGGCCAGAAGAAGGAGAATTCCTACCAGATGCCGTAGAGCCTGAAAATATTCCTGCAGAACAGTCTTTAGAAGATCAAATGGATTTGGACCAGAAACCAGGCCTGTCGGAGAGCAATAATACATCGAGATCATTTGTTGCTGGTGATAGAAACATGGAAAATGAACCTACAGATCAAAATGGGCAAACGGAGGAGTCTCGAGAAGTGGAAGACATGGATACTCATATGTCTGCTTTGCATGTTAGTTCGGAATTGGCCCCGTTGACCTCTCCAGAGGAAGCTCGGCGACTATGGTCTCATTATGAATCAATCACCCACGATCTCTCACTCTCGTTGACTGAACAACTGCGTTTGATTCTCGCACCCACTCTAGCGACCAAACTGCGAGGAGACTTTAGAACCGGAAAACGACTCAATATCAAGCGCATCATTCCGTACATCGCATCCCAATATAAACGAGATAAGATCTGGATGCGACGATCTGTACCTTCAAAGAGAAGTTACCAAATCATGATTGCAGTTGACGACAGCAAATCAATGCTCGAGAGTGGTAGCGGGCAACTAGCCTTCGAGACGCTCGCTCTTGTTGCAAAGAGCCTAAGCATGCTAGAGGCGGGGGATCTCTGCGTTGTCAGTTTCGGGGATGAAGACCACGTCCGTGTGGCTCATGAATTTGGCAAGCCTTTCTCGTCTGAAGCAGGCGTCCAGATCTTCCAGCAGTTCAGCTACAAACAGACTGGCACAAATGTGCGAAAACTTATCTCCGACTCCATTGCGTTGTTCAGACAGGCGAAGGCGAAGCGCTCTCGCTCAAGTGGGAGCGGAGACCTTTGGCAGCTGGAGCTCATCATATCGGATGGAATCTGTGAAGACCATGAGACCATTCGCCGGTTGGTTCGACAAGCGCAAGAGGAGCGGATCATGATAGTCTTCATTATCGTTGATGCAGTGAAGGGGAGCTCGATCCTCGATCTGACGCAGGCAAGTTTCGAACCTGACGGGTCGGGGACCGGAGAGATGAAGTTGAAAATGAAACGATATCTTGAAGGATTTCCATTTGCATATTATCTGGTAGTTAGGGATGTTCAGGAGTTACCGGCAATTTTGAGTTTGGCGTTAAAACAATGGTTTGCGGAAGTTGTCGATGTTGCCGCATAGAATTTTCAACTGTACCATTTCATTTCTACGAATTAGGGCTCTGCATGCTTTTTATTTTCATTTTTATTTTCGTTTTTATCTTTTGTTTACGCATGCATATATTCTGTTGGTTTTGTAGATATACCTCTTGTGCACTTGAAACAGGGCATTTCCTTTAGCTGCCTACCAAAAGCCATTTATGTATTTAGATTTTATCTTCTGTTATCTATCGAAGAATGGAGCGATTCCCGCATCCTTTCAAGGAGCTCTCAAAATTGTTCCTTGATCTAAATAACTCATTGGATGTACCTCGACAGACAAGGTAGATATGGAAGAAGATTAAACGAATGAGTCAACTTACAAAATAGTCAAAGTTGTTAAACGATCTTGATTTGATTTAGAAACCCCCTAGGGAAAGTAGGAAATTGGCAAGAACCACTACGCATGTGCACTTTTATCGGATTCTATGAAACCATTCCCAATGCAACATATGAAAATCAGAGCCAACTCTAAATACTCCATTCCCCATCACCCAAACCATGACTATGAGAGCAAAATGCCGGGTATAAATGTAAAAAGTAAGTGCTTGAAAGGTAGTATCAGGAAGGCAAAAAGGTTTAAACACTTTCCACCTTCCATACCCCAACATGCCAACCTAGTTCCAAATTGCACAAAACAGATCTCCCCAATTACCACCCATACTTATTCCCCGCCTCCCTCTTATTCCTCTTGCCGGTCGCAAAGCTCTCCTCCAGTGCATCACGCTGAGTACTAACCGCATTAACCAGCTGCTGCAAGCTGTGTTTACCTGGCGCAATTGAGCGAACAGGATTATGCTGTTGGGCAGCTAGCTCTGCCTCTGATGCAGTGAGGAGGAATGCATTGTTGGAGGCGTACTCTTGTTCTGTGTTGAATGTTATGATGTTGGGGTTTGATTGTTTTGCGCCAGCGGCATTGGAAGCAGAAGAGAAGGCGCCTTTGCGGCCTAGCAGTTGTCGTTTCTGAGCGGGGGTGAGATTCAGATCATCGGCTATGTTGGCGAGGGTTTGCGGTTGTTGATGCTGCTGTTCAGGGCCGCGTGCAGAGGGCGGAGGGTTTGAGGACTCCGTGGGTATGATGGTGGAGGGGCTGTGTTGGGGTTCGGAGGATGTGTTGTATACTAGAGGTACGTAGGAGGAGGATGGTACAGCGGATGGTGGTTGTTCCTCTTCCTTCCCAAGTCCAAAGAGGTTAATCTTAGGCTTCAGGGCTGGTTTAGAGATGGTATCTTCAGCTTTCATCTGTTCCGTCGTTGTCATAGTCTCCGACGCTGGCTTCCCTCCACCGCCTGACGATGTAGTCTGAGGTGGCGGTGCCGTCGTCATCCTCATCTTCTTCTTCTTGGTCGTGCCTCTAGCCACGGAGAGCGGCTTGAACATCATCGCATTCCCCTTCGGCTTAACAGCCGGTTCCTCTACCTTCTCTTTGATAGGTTCAGTTGCCCCATTACTATACCCATCCGCCACTCCATCCTTCGCCTCTTCCCCCATCGCCCCGGAGTCACCACCATTGGTGAGATCCCACTTCATCTGTGCATCAGCCTGCCTGTCGAACCCCGGTTCCGCGCCTGTCCTCAAACTAAATACTCTGCGGGGTGCCGCTGTCCCATCGCTTTTCTTGTCCAGCCCAGGTTTAACAGGTCCGTTCCGCTTCGGGGCAGGGAGAAAAGAGTTGAAACCCGAAAATGCACCCCCGCCACCCTGGGCACTTATTCTAGGACGTTTCCTCGCAGGACCATCACCGTCATAATCGTCGCTGCCATTTTGCTGAGCATCAGATTTGGGAAGTTCGTTTGCATCGGGCAAGCTCACGAGGATCTTGCGTGGATTCCTTCGATCAGTGAGAGGTTGGAAGCTTGGTTTCGATGGCTCGCGGGAATTCGAAAGTGTAGTTGGGCCTGCTGCTTTCTTCTTTTCGAATAGTTGTGTAGTTGGTGCAGATTCTGAATCTGAACCTTCAGAGTCTGAATATGATACTAATGCCATGTCTATGGATTGCGGCGTGTTAGATATAATGATGCTATGTCCGACTCGAGGTTTGTTCGTTGCCTCTTGAGCACGTTGGAAGAAGGTTGTTATATCACGTGATACGGGGGCAATGTTTGATACGGCAACAACTTCCAAGGTTGGAACGAGATTTCTTCCTCTGTAAATCCTGGTTGCAGCTGACAAGCAAGGCCAAATTTAAAAGCCACATTAAATATGCCGTCTATGATATAATCGGATGAAACCTGGCAGTGAGGGAAGACTCGCTTGTATTATTCATCTATAGCCTTAATACTCTGTATATAGAGAATAGTTCATATAATTGGGTCTTGTGAATTTGAATTCGCTGAGATATTTTCAAAGTCCACAGAGTGTAAAAAATATGACAAAAAGTGAATATGGATGAAGGAGTTTGGTCGGTAGCTGGGTAGCTATATCTGAAAATCGATTAATCCGCACAAAACTCTAAGCCAAGCAAATTGCTAACAAATCCACCACCTATTTCAAACATTCCATCCTTCCTTATGGCCCGGAAAATAGGCACTAGAAAGAGACAAAATAAATACGAAGAGAAGATAAATACTGACTCTCACCGTCAGTTAGTGTCCTTTCTCAGTAGCGTCTGTTTGGTGAATCCCAAATACAGCGCCACTGCCCTCCCAGCTCCATCAAGTTCAAAGACAAGCTCATCAATCGACATACGTCCATACTTCAAGCCATCAACGGAGACCCATGACTGACAAACACCGCTAAAGATCTTCTCCTTGGTCAAATTATTATTAACGGTATCCTGGGGAAGTTCCGCAATGGCACGGAAAGACGTTCGTGACCTGACTGATTCGCGTGAGCTGTTGGTGTACTTTTCTGTTAGGCTAGTCGGCTGCATACGGAGGCCAACTTCGGGAAAGGCTCCCGGCGGTGCGCCGAAGAATGCCCCAATTATGTCTTTGATTGGGGTGCCGTTGAGATAGAACGACTCAATTGCTAATCCAGGGCCGGCGTCGTCCCTTTTGTCGCTGATTTTCAGCATCGTAGCTTTTTCGCTCCCACTCCCTGGGGAGGAGTAGGTTCCCGAGAAATTTTCTACGGCCTGCAGTCGCGCTTCCTTGTCAAGAGTAGCAGTAAGTAAGCTTCCAATTAAATCGGCGAGGAGTGTCCTTTGCGGCATTGGATTTTCGCCTGCTGCCAGAACCGTGAATCCAACATCGTGGTCCGGGCTTAGGGCGATCACTGAGCTGTAGCTACCTAGGTCGCCGAATTTGGTATAGAAATCAATAACCCTAGGGTTGGCTGAACGGTAAATCTCCCAGGGGCTGCCGACGGCGGACATCAAAGAGGAAGTGAACGAGTTGGGCTTCAGCCAGCGCCGAGTGTCTGTTTCTGAAATCAGGCGAGACTGTAGAATTGACTGCCCAACCCGAGCCAGGTCAGTCGCACTTGAATAAAATCCCCCTGACGGGGTACCAGGACCAAGTGATGTGTTCCAATGCGATGTCATAGGACCAAATGGAATAATGCCCCAGGCGTCAGGAGGGGTTTCGATACTGAAACGCTTGAGCTTGAGCCGGTCGCTAATCGAACGCTTGACTGATTTTTCAAATGGAACCCCCGTGATTCGCTCGAGGGCATATCCCATAATATTGAAGGCCACATTAGAGTAGATGGCAGTGCTGAATGGCGCAAAGACTGGATGATGGTCCATGAATTCCGCGAACAACTCTGTAAAACTAGGGGTTAGGATATGGGTTTCCAAAATGAGGAACTAGGTTTAAATACTTACCGCTTCGGGTGCACGGGTCGGGTTTTAGGCCGAAGTCTCCGCATCGTGGGATATCAGAATTACTTAGGGCTGGAAGCCCAAGTTGAGTGGCAACAGTTTGGTTTACTTGGCCGGAAAAGTCTCTTGAATAGTCTAGGGGTGGGTTAGCCAAAGGAACTTGAAGCTAAGGAACATGAAATTGGGGTGCTTTCCTCGACCAATTCCCGACAGTTGGTTTGCAAGAGAGCCAACCGTTATATCTTCCCATTGTGGAACTATGGTATTGTCTGGATTCCGCCCCTCCTTCCAGATTGCTCTCTGAATCTCCGGCACAAATTTCGCAATCGGTTCGTTGAAATATTTGTATCCTGCTTCGATCAAAAAGGTGTATACAGTCATAGCCTTCGAAATACTGGCAATCCGGTACATTGTGTCACCATTGAGTTTTTGACCCTTAGCAATTGACCCTTTAAGGCCGGGAGCATCGTGATGGTACTCGTATAGCAGCTTCTCCTCATGGCTAGAGAATATATTGATTGAAAACGACGTAGTATTGGCATCCAAGTCATCCGACTGGCGAAGAAGCTCTTTGAGGTTGGATTCGAAATCGTTCAAAGCTTTTTTCCAGGTCGACGAACGGGAAAGGCTTCGAGGAGCGGGAAACGTTGGGCCAATGAGCGGACAATCTGCCGCATGGAGACTTCTGCATAGCAGCAGCAATGCTAGAATGGATGGGATAAACCGGAGCAACATATTTAAAAAGGGATGCTGGCCCAGGTTTTAACGAATATCCTTGAATACCAAAGAAACAAACTCCAGAATATGGCCAACTGTTTTTTCTATGAGTGAGATTAAATGAGAAGGAATCTTCAATCCTTTATATCTGTTTTGATAGATGAGTGACTCCAAATGAGCTCAGCCATTTGGATGACGCTTCAGCAGCCTGGGACGAGAAAACATCCCTATGCCATGGGAAGCCCTGCTGCTGGCAAATATATCCTAGATCATCCGCCGGGCTCGCGCAACCGGAGTGGGTCCAGCTGGGCTTAATGTGATGTTACGCAATGAATAATCCATCAAATAACGTGCTAGTTCACACAGGTTCAAAGCTGTACATGGATGATTAAGTCTGTATCGAGGGATAGTAGTCGTAAACCTCTAATAATTCAGGGTCATAGCCATCCGAAACTTCAACATGGTACCGAGGAAGCCAACGATGGTTAGCGATCCTGGCAGGGCCCTGTGGCTGGTTGAAGCCACAGTCGTCGTCGTCACGGTCAACAATTGCAAAATGTAGCCGTCGGAGTCCGTTTCGTGTGTTGGGGATTGATCGTTGCACGGGCATCATCTCCGGTTAATGATGCTAAAATTGAGGCATGCGTTCCCTGGCGAATCGGCGACCCACCGGCGACAAGCAGCCTGAGGTGTCTGTGCGCGGTGGATCCCGAGCCGGGCCGAAATGCTTATTTTTAGATCCCGTTTTTCCCTCATTGATGTACGCCGGATGTCGTGTTCTATAAAAGTCCCCATGCCGTTAGCTGTAACTTTAGGATAATTGTAAGTCTCTAGCTTGTACGGGTAATTGCCAAACCCTTTTAGCCCTTTCAATTTTGTCTATATTATGTCTTTGATGAATTGAAAGAGATGAGGTTTATAGCTTTAGCTAGGCAACAGTATTTTCCGCTCCCACTAAAAATAGATTGGGGGTGACGACGTCGGCTTGGATTTGGCTGCTGGTTTAGAACAGGGGACCTCACGCTGGTACCACGCCTTTTTAACAAGAAAGGGGTCTTCCGAGGCACGGCCATCCAGTGGCATCTACGCCTCTGCTATGCGGCTGCCTGGCTTTCACTTATTTTACGTCACCGGCCAGCCCCCAGAGACACGAAAAAAGCTAAACTTATGTCACTTAGCCGACGGCATGAGCGAAGCTAGGCATAAAGCTAATTTGAGATTGGCGAGCAGCTCCTTTTAAGGCGGAAATTGAATATTGCATCTGGGGTTGAACTTGGTGGGGTGGTACTCCGTACTGAGATGTAGGTTGGCAATATCTCCAAATTCAGTGCTGCAGCAAGAACGCTACTCATCAGATTTTCCGGTATTTTCCGAGCAAAAGATATCTCCAGATTAACCGTAGCTGCGGGATTGCTCTCAAAAATGTTCCGTCTAGTAGGGTGCTAAGCATAACGAAGCAAGCGACGCCAGCTCCAAATATCTCGGCAGGTTAGCTACCAATACGGCAGCGGTGAGTATCCCGCATACTGTCGCCAGCACTTTCAGAACCTCCAATCCGCTGCCTTGACTTGATCAATATCTGGCAAGGATCGGCAATTCCGTGCCAACAGGGGGCTGTGGAATGAGTTCTAGAAATGAACTCTAGAAGCAACCTGCGGCCGGACGAAGGACGTAAGCCCGAGCCAATATTAGATACTACACGTGAAAGAGAATCGCAGAATGAATGATTGAATTCATCATCGCTTATCCCACCGCTCGCGCTCCTCTACCCACATACGATCTAGTATTTGGAAAACCTCTGTAGCGCTTTTTATGAGCTGATCCTCTATCCCAAGTGCTCCATATCGATGTTGCATCTTATCCGGATGCCATCTGACCCGTTCGATTTTCAAAACGGTAAGAAGGTCGGATGGGTGAGACTGGAGCTTTCCCCGCTGCTCTAACCCAGGGGCAGGGGTGTCCGACGGGGTGGGAATAGGTGCGTTCCGCATAAACGCCTCCACGGCCGCTGGAGTAATATCTCTTCGCTTACCCGATTCGACAGGCCAAAAAATGAGGTTTCGAAGTTTCTCGTTCATTTTGTCAATTGAAGGGTTGGGATGGCTCGAAGCCGACGACGATGATGCGGTTGCTGCTGTGGACGCTGCAGCACGAGCTCGCACATTCAAATCCTCCCAACTATCCAAATACCGTCTCCAGATACCCAACCAAACATCCACCGTACGCTTCTTCATCTTCCTCTCCTGGCCCCTCCGTAAACTCTCCTCAATCATCCTCTCGAACGCCTCACGTTCGCTCCCTTCTTGTGTCGGCCTATCTTGATTCCTTTGTCTGTCCCGCTCCTTCTTCCTTCGCTCTCTCTCCTCAAAAACCGCCTCATGTGTCTTTTCCCACATGCGCCTACGCACATACGTCGCATATTCCTCATCTGTCATCTGCTCTAGCTCACCACCCAAATCCGGACGTGGGTAGGTATGAATCGGTTGGCCATATACAGACTCCCAGTATTCCGCGCCTTCATCGTCAGCTAAGGCGTCGAAGAGAGATTCACGGAATGCAGTGTTGGGAGACAGTTCCCGAGGCTGCTCATACGCCGGAAGGGAGGTATTGGAAGACTTGTGGCGTTTGGAGGACCGGTGGCGGTGATGATGATGTCGACGGCGATAGCGGCGCGGGTGGGATGATGATGATTGTGGTTTAGTACTGCCGCTGCCATCATCGTCTGGCCTGTCTGATTTTGACCTGGAGCGTGAGGCGCGGTGTTCGGATTTGAAGCGGAGTTTGCTTCGCTGAGCGGTGGAATATTCGTCCTCCATTCTTTCCCTTCCTTAATCGCCAAAATCGTGTAATGTCCCGTGAGCGTTACCGCTAGTGCCAGGGCGATTTCTATGTCATCTAAGCCGCGTGCATCTCTGAAGACCGAAAATAATAGGGTCAGGATACAGCAAGCGAGAAAGTGATGTCATGCATCGAGCGTTGTGGTAGATTATCGTCACCTGGACTAGGTCAGATAGGATAGACGATCAGAATGCCCATACCAGTCTTCGGCGGTTCTGAGCGAAAGTGAAACTGGTTCGTTAAACGAATGTGGAGGAAAAAGCGTCGCGGTGAGCTGCCGAGATGGTTGATGCTGGGACTTGGAAGACTGGTTCCTGAGGCTCAAACGAATTCACATGATATTGAAATTTATTCTGTATTACGAGTACGAAAAGTACAATACATAGGACCTTATCTTATCAGATCATCTCATCTGCATTGTTCGTCGCGAAAGAGTTTATCACTCCACCCAGCTTAAAGAAACGCGTCAAACCACTCCACCGCTCCCCGCAGGGCAGCTTCCTTAGCAAACCGAGCAGCGGGATTGCTGATATCCCCTCGAACACTAGAGTTATGGCCAATGACACAGTTAGCAAATCTAACATCCACGGGAGGAGGTACAAAATCGAAATGAGAGACCTGGGCTACATACGTAAACCCATGCCCCGTCTGGGCAAATGTACGACACGACCACGTCGCCCCCGTCTGCTTAAGCACATCCTCCATCTCTCTCCTCTTCTCCTCTGGTAAAATATCATCCTCCTCAGCCGCAAATATAGCCAACGGACTGAATACAGGCCTTAGTCGTGCGTCTCCCGGCGCAGCAGTATCGCTTCCGTGAAAGCCTCCTCTCTCTTCACAATTATTACTATTCACAGCCAATTCCCTCACCTCGTCCATGGTGAAAAAGGATGGATGATTAACAACGCCCGCCTTAATCCTGCCCTGCGCAAGGAGCCGGATAACATATCGCCCGCCAAAGCAATATCCAACCCCACCAAGCGTCTCCACCCCGCCAAACCCACCCTGCGTAATCGGCTGATCGATCCACTGCAGGATTTCGTCCACGATCGGATTGACGGTGCCCGGGTGATTATTAGCGAGGAATTGCTCGAGAGCGGCGTCTCCGTCCCAATTGGGCGGTTTGACAATGGGGAATGAGTGTGCGCCAAACAGGTCTGGTAAGATGGCGGGGCAGGAGAGGTTGGCGGAAAGTGTATCGGCGAGGAGTTGGATGTTTGGCAACTTTATGCCGTGGCCTTCTGGAAGGAGGAGAAGGGCTTTAGGCCATTTTGCGGGGTGGGTTGTATCATTGTCCTTGGTGCTTTCCTCTGATTGTGATGCGTGCCCTGGAGGAAATGTGATATATGTTGGGATGTTCTTGATGATTCGAATGGCTCCGCGAACGGGTCCGGAATGAAGGGAGTCGATATTGCAGCAAGACATGGCCTTTGATGTGAGTTATTTATATGGAAGAATACGTGCTGATCGGGTCAGTTTAGATGCTACTTCTCCTGGCTTAGATGCGATATCTGCTCCCCGTCCATGGGAGGCGGGGTAACTTGAGGCAGAGGCGATACCTCTCGTATTCCCTAGGACCCACCTGATGTCACTACCAATAGGTTTTTTTTTGCTAACAAGGGACACGATGGAGGCGGGCCGATTATCTTGTATGCATGTCCCTTGCATTATTGTAGAAAAGAGGGGGGTGGTTAAGGCTAATCACACAACCGCTGGGGAATCCTGGGGACACCTGAAAGGACCTTAACAGCCCTCCAAAACAAAAGGTAATGAAATCACGGAACCCGGGACCTGGGACTTTTGACAAAAATTATTTCGATCTTTTCCTTTCTTTTCTTGGTTTTCATTTTCGAATTGCGCTTTTTATAATGAGTAAGCCGACCAATCCTCTCTATCCAAGTGCCGAGAAAAGAAATAATGGAAAACATTTTGAGGCGTAGAAAGTGAAAAGAAGCAAACGTAGTAAACTGGAAAAGCTTGAGACATCAGGAAAACAAGGGATATATGATGCGTGCAGAAACAATGGCTACAACCAACAAACGCAAAGAACCTGGAGAGGATAGACGTAAGATACAATTTAGGACGGGCGATTAAGAATTTAGGGTGTGGTGTGAGGAGGGGAAAGAGAAACGACAACGTCGACTATCATTGATCACAGCAAAAATATGGATATCAAAACCTCCGTCTTTGACTGGCTCTAAAAGCCGTGAAAGCAATATACGCCGCCAAAACAACGAATAGGAACATAATGATCTTGAAGAAAAACCAAAACCATCCCGCGGCACGGCTACCATCATGGCCACTCCTACTATAAGCGCTTCCCTTCCCAGTCTTTGACTTTTGATTAGCCTTCTTACCAGCACCAGCACCGCGGGAGCCAGTCCGTTTGTCACCGGGTGCCTTGTCATATAGCGAGTAGGTGTTGACAGAAATGATGTCATGGTTGTCGCTGAGTTCTCCGGTTTCGGCGGACATACCGAGGTAGGCGACAGTGGGGATGTTGATAGATTGCTCCTCGGATGCTTCAACGGTGAAACAAGGGGTCCAGGAATGGTCAGCTTTGTACTGCAGGTCGAGGGCGAGGAACTTGTCTTGGAAGTAGGTTATACGGGCCTTTGTAGCCACGGATGCGCCACGGAGTCCTCGAGCCTGATTCATTTTGATTTAGTTAGAGAATGGGCATTGAAATAGCTGGAATCCGTATTCGAAATGTCAACTTACCGAACATCCAGCGAGTTCATTGGCTTTGCCGTCATGCGCCTGGTCATACGATGTCTGACCATCGCCCAGCATAGCCATGACGTAAGGAAACGCGACGGACGGGCGATTATTCTTATAGGTGTCAAAGAAGATACCCAATCCTTCGAACTTGTCCATGAATCCAAAGACGGGGCCCTTAGTTGCGCGTTGTTTGGTAAGCCATATCGCCATACCATCTCCATGAAGGTTTCCTTCACCGTGGATGCTAAATTCGACTTCGACCTAAAGTAAGACCCACATTCAGCACTTTTCGCCTGGTTATTTATTGCGCCGTGGAAGAAATGGCACCGACCTGCCAATTAGTTGCAGTTAACGGGACGCGAGAGAATATCCAGCCTTGTCGCGATGGTCGATCCGGAGTAAGACGAATATATCTGTGTCGCAAGGATAAGCAGATATAACGACTTGGCTGGGAATGTAGAGCAAAAGAGGACAGAACAAACATACCGATCCGTGCGGATGACGGTATCACCACCAAAATCGAACCAACGGTTTTCCGATTCGGAATCTAAATATGGCTACCGGGGGGGAATCATTATGTCAATTTCGCGTCCATATCTACGGTGGAAGCGCAAGCTTTTGTTTTTTAACGTACTTGAGATATACTATATGCGGCCATCTAGAAGCGCAGGTGGAACAAATAGTCAATCATCGATTAGTGATTTGAATCAAACAGCAACACTATGTCCAGGGCCGGTGAAGCAACATACAGGTACTCGTTTAACGTCGGGATGGTCCTCGAAGTCATGAGGATCATCAAAGGCATGAGCCAGGCCCAGGCATAAGCCCAACACCCATAGCCAAAGGCATGGGAGCACTCGTAACAGCATGGTTCCTAGTTTCAGCGCGCAGGTTCCGCTGCGGAGGGCAGAAGCGGAGGTTGCGGGGGTCAATAGCCGCCGGTCGGAGCTGACTGGGGGGCAATTCAAGGCGCGCAGGATAAATTAAAGCTGGAGAAATACGACGACTGTCAGAAAGGAAGGTCGTCAAGGAGTTT
Organism: Blastomyces parvus; assembly: GCA_002572885.1. Classification (NCBI taxonomy): domain Eukaryota; kingdom Fungi; phylum Ascomycota; class Eurotiomycetes; order Onygenales; family Ajellomycetaceae; genus Blastomyces; species Blastomyces parvus. Next base: position 92,880 of record PDNC01000098.1, read on the forward strand.
CGTGTCACCGGGACATCAGCGAGTTTTAAGCCTGTCTCTGGCAAGGTATAGAACGGCCTTGGGGGGGGATCACGATGGGTGTTGGCTAGCTGGGATAGAACGCATTGAGGCGTGTAAAGGACCCCGCTTAAGTTTCTTTGCGTTCCCGCAGCCCGAAGATAGTAGGGAATATGGGGAGAGGAATATACAGCGGCTGGTGGCTGAGGATAGCAGCTCTGGCAGCTGTTGGATCTGCTGTCAATATGGAACGATCTATGGATGAACATCAATCTGTCCACTTCTCGACTAGGCCGCGGCTGCCGGTCATGTGACGATGAGGTAAGCAGCCTGCGGCCGAGTCTTTCCCTCGCCGCGCCGATTATATCAAAAAGTTCAAGCACCAGACAACATTCAAGAGAATAAGAAGCCTTCAATTATCGCAACTACTTTACCAATTCCAAGTCATCACCTCTCCGCGGTAATTACTACGTCTACAACCACAGTCGCCAACTACAAAAATGTCCCTGTCAAACCCCTTCTCGCAATCTGCCTCCTCCGCCTCCCCGCAAACCTCCGCCGATGTCAAATCCGCAATAATATCCCAGGTCCAACAAGAGGCTAACATCAACAACGCCCGTTCCCTCATAACCGTACGTAATAGTTCCCTCTCTCTTCTCTTCCCTCCCTCTTGCTCCCCTTCTCCCACCCTCTCCAAATACCCAAATCCCCCCCTCACAAAAAGACAAAGCCTTAACCCAAACCCTAACCTAAATTCCAAATGCAGAAAGTAAACGAAAACTGCTTCGAAAAATGCATCCCATCCCCAGGCTCCAGTCTCACCTCCAAGGAACAAACCTGCCTCACCGCCTGTATGGAGAAGTACATCTCGCTATGGAACGCCACAAGCCGCGCCTATGGAGCGCGCGTGAACCAGGAAACGAAGCTGGCCGGTAGCTCGTCGTTTGGCGGGAGCGGCGATGGGAGCGGCGCTATGTTTTAGTCTGATGGATAGTTTCAGCAGGGAGGTGGGGTTGTCGGTGCGATGCTTTTGCGCCTACGGTGCGAGGTGGAAGGGATTAGAATTGGTTGGAATGATTTGGTTGGATGGGTGGAATGAGATTGGGATCAGAGGATAAGTGTATGATTGTTTCGACCCATGGCGGCCCGCCGGTACAGTATGTGAGAGCCATGAGCTGGAGATGACTCTTCATTGTTTTCGCCATTTTGTGTTGATGTTACGTGGTTGGGAACAATAGAGATACGTCACCTATAACCCCCGTGTATTTACCCTCCCCTCCCAATTTCTTCACGAAGGGCGTCATTTTCATTTTCATTTTTCTTCTTCCCGATAATCTCTCTGTATTTATAGTGCATTGTGTCTATTTCATGTTTAGTTCCCTTGTCCTTTTTCCCTTTTTTCGAGCCCGCTTATTTATATACGATGCATTATGCGAAAAGGCTAAACCATGCAGCGCCTACGTACTTGGGTTATTGGGATATGTTCGATTAATAAGAGAAAAATAGGAATGGTTAAAATCTTAAAAAGGAACTAGACATACGATTATTCTGCCCACTATTATACTCCTATTTTATACCATACTCCTACTTTATACCGTAAATGGAAAAGGAATAATTCTCCCTTCCTCACAAAAGGCAACAAAAGAACGACAACAGATAACAAATTACTTATATTACAATATGGCCAGAATCAGGCAAAAGAGGTTATGGACTATGCCGGTGTCAACTGTCAATGTCGAATCAGATATTCTTGATCGCTGACTGCTTCTTTTGCATCATATCATTCAAAACATTGCACTCATTTCTGCCAAATGAACCCCGTATAGTTATATAAAACACACCATGGCCCCCTTTCTACACCACACATGCCCGTCTTATTTTGACCCAAAAGGAAAAAGGACAAAAGAACGGGGGTAGGAAAACAAGGTTAAATAAATAAATAAATGTGATGAAAGAGTCTCCAGGAGGCTGGATTGGTCGGACCATAACTATAATAAAAATTTTCCAGTCAACCATAACCAGAGGGGGTAGGGGAAGGAGAGAAGGGACAGGAAGAAAGCAAAAGAAGGTTATAATATAGAGAAGTAAATTGTTGACTTAGACAAGGTAATAGTAATAAGACAGGAAGAAGTAAAAACAACAAACCAAGAAGGGAAAAAAAAAATATAACAAGAAAACCCCTGCCATTTATTTCTGGGTCCACCATGAATAAAGGAAGTGGCCGGAGAAAAGAAGACCAACACAGAAAGGGGGTCTCCTGAGCGCAAGAAAGATAGGTGGCAATGTCCAAAAATATAAATTGCCAGAAGAAGAAGAAGAAAAGGAAAACCCGCCCAAATGCAGATAAGAATGCAAATATATGGAAGAAGTTGGAGGTCGAACATGGAGAAGAAGACGGCATGTAGAAAAAAAGGCACTTTTCCCCGTTATTTCCGTTGCATAGATAGATAGCAACCCAATATAAGTGGAGTAGGAACGTGGCGTAGCTTTTCGACGATTAAACAAAGGTCATCTATCATATTTTGTTTCTCCTTCTGTCGTCTTCTTTTTTTTCCTCTTTTTTTCGCTTCTGTTCCTTTTCCATGCTTCATTAATCGATTTCCTCCGTAAACTTAAAAGTCTACGAAATAATGACCATACCTAAATCAACGAGGTATCAGGTTAGCGAGGATAATATTCTCTTCCTTGTTTTTTATGTGAGAACGAAAATGTCTAAGGCACGGAGACAGGCAGATAGTTACGCAGGGGGGGGTGAGAAATCAGGTAGGAAAACAGAGAATGAAAAGAAGAAACATACGGATCATCTCCACCACCTCCGTACGCCTCCGTTTCCTCGGGATACCTATCAAACTGGCTCGCATCCCCCTGTCCACCTTTCACGGGCGGTATATATGGGGCATCGATATCTTTCCTTGCCAGTCGATCCCACGTCACCTCCGCAAACCACGGATGGTTCTTAACGTCCTGCGAACCACCGTGCAAGTTCCCCAGTCGCACCGTTAGATCGGGCGTAATTAGCTGGGAGAGTAGGTCCTGGGCGTCTGGATGCATGTAAGGCGGGTACTTGACGCGGCATTTGAGGATGTTTTCGTAGATTTTCATGGGGGAGCCGCCATCCCAGAACGGGGTAAACCCACAGAGCATTTCGAAGATTAGGATGCCGAGGGACCACCTATTTTTTCCAGTCAGGCAAATTAGTTGAATTTAGATGGGCGGTCTGGGGCGGGAGAAAGTAATCGGGGGGAGGGGGCGGAAATGAAAGGTGGATAAGTGCATATAACTTACCAGTCAACAGACATATTGTATCCTTTCGACGACACCACCTCCGGCGCAAGATAATCAGGCGTTCCGCACAATGTCCATGTAATATCTTTAACTTCCTTCGCGAACCCAAAATCCGTTATTTTCAAATGGCCGTGTCTGTCGAGCAGTAGGTTCTCTGGCTTCAAGTCTCGGTATACGATGTGATTGTCGTGCAGATATTCCAACGCCAGCGTAACTTCTGCAGCATAGAATTTTGCAACGGGGTTTGGGAAGCGCTAGTTTTTACCATAATAGCGAATTAGTCAAATAAATAAACGAAATGAAAGGAAAAGAAAAGAAAAAAACGTGTCCATGGAGCTTTGAATCCAGGCATAGAAGGTCTCGCCATACCTGTGACTTCCTTAGTAAACTAAACAACTCCCCACCCTCCACAAAATCCATAACCATATAGAGATTCTTCGCGTCCTGGAACGTGCCCCATAGCGTGATAAGAAACGGATGCTTAACTCGCTGCAGCATTCTCCGCTCATCATTCGTATGCTCGACCTGCTTCATCTTCACCACCTGCGCCTTCTTGAGCACCTTGATCGCATAGAATCGTTGGTTATGCCGCGATTGAACCAGGTGCACGCGCCCGAAACTGCCAGTGCCTAACGTCCGCTGCAGCGAAAAATCATCTAGTGAGTACTTCCCCTTAGTCTGGCGCGGGGTTGACTGGGCAGATCGTTGCTGTTCATTTTGCTGTTGCTGCTGCTCATGCTGTTGCGGTTGCGGTTGCTGTTGTTGTGATGTTACATGTTGGCCATCGCCAACTCTCTGCGGTGAAGACTCCACTTCGTCTTGATTGGGCGGGTTTATGATATTCTTGATGCTGGCAGCATTCTGATAGTGGTGGGCTTGCTGCTGCTGTTGCTGCTGTTGCTGCTGCTGCTTGAATTGGGAAGGGTCGTTCGCGATATTAGAGGAAAAGGGCGTGGAAGATGGTATGGGGTTCATGGGTAGAGAGGGCTGGTTGTTGCTGGTGGAGGAGGTTGCGCAAGTGTTTATAGGACTTGAGGAAACAGCTGGTGCAGGCGAGGAGGCTGCGGCTTTGACTGCCTCTGATGCTGTGCCTGGTGGGGCGGTAGTCGCAGTAGCAGCAGTTGTTGTGGGAGCGGTGGTTATATCGGCAGGTTGAGCACTGCGGCTATTGGTGCGGGCGGAGGAAGCGGGGTATGACCGGGAGGAATCAAGACTGGGAGACGCAGGGTGCTGGACCAGGGGGTTTGGAGGAGGAGAACGTGGTGGAGTAGTAACAGCTGTTGGAGAACGAGGATTGTTGGTGCTGGTACTGGTACTGGTCCTATGGCGGGAAACCCGCGATTCCGCTGCTGGTGAAGCGGGCAGATTCAGGTCCCTCGAATTGCGCGAGTCCTTCGTCCGCTTCTTCTTCAGTAAGTTTCCTAGACTCCGCATGGACCACCGAAATAGGAGACTGTGAGGTTCTTCACCAAGGCCTCCGCGACTAGTAGCAATGACGAGGATAAGACGTCAGTGGGGAGGGGAATCGAAAGTTGGTGTTCCCTCCTTAGACGTTCTAATCCACATGGGCCCCCGTGCAATTGCGCTGTTTACCCGTTTTCCAGGGGTGTCTGCCTCTTCCGGTGCACACGAACGTATTCTCTATCTCTTAGCTTCAGGAGCCAGGGGCTGGCAGATAATCAGGGGGTGAGGGGGGAGGTTGGCTTGGCCGTGAGTTGCCGGAATAAGACGGATCCGAGAGGAGAGACGAATTGGTATGTGTGGCCTAGGGTGGGGGGTGGGGGGGGGGGAGGAGTGGAGAGTGGTCAGTAGGCCTGACGGAGGTAGCAATGGCTGTGGCTGAGGGGAGGATAGACAGATCAATGCAGCATGGCGGTTGCGGGGGGAGCAATTGGTGGTGGTGGTGTCAGAGGAGGTTGTTGTTGTTGTGGGATAACTAGAGCAGGGCATGAGGTGAGGTGAGGCTGGGGAACACAGCGGATGGAGTGGAGAGTGCGGTTCAGTCCAGTTCGGGTTGCCACCGTGGTTGGCTGGGCGGGGCTGGCTCTGGGGGCCGGTACTTGCGGGACTTGGGCGGGCAGGCGATTCTGGCTGCGGATGGAGGTACCGGTACCAGTACCACTACCAGAGTTGGCGACAAACAGGACATGGAACAGAAATCTGAACTCACATCTATTTTATTAGCCCAATTGCCCAATTCTCTTGCTGCAGCAACGCCTATTTTTTGAAGATTGTGGTCCGCATGCAGTTTCGTGCATATCTGGCATCCCCCAAAGCCTATATTTAGAAAGCCACACAAACTCTGTGCTGCTGTCAACTGCGGACTTGAAACAAAAAGGCGCAACTCAATGTGCATTCCGATCAGATCATGCTAAATTCGGGATAAACAGATCTTTTTAGAGTATGTCACAATGGACAGTACATACATTTAATAAGAGGAAAGTTGTAATATGATGAAGTGAGAGATCTGGATATGTCTCAGAGTAAGATATATGCAAACACATCATCTTGCTTGTTATTCTTTAAGAATCAATGACCCTCATAAAATATATGATCTTGAATGGACTGAGTCAAAAAGGAAGAGATGTTTAAATTGATTTCCCTGCTTTGTCTGTGGATATCCTATTTCCTGCGCAAAAAAACTAAACACCCAAAAGTAAAACAACAAGCCGTGGGGAAGTCCTGAATGACAGCAAATCTAGAGCCAACACATTGAAATATGATCAGGTCATTTCTTTGCGCTCCAAGACAATCCAACCAATTCAATCCCAAAGTATATACATGACCTTAACCCATCACAAAGCCATGCCCATACACCACAAGCGCCAGAGAGAAGAACTGAAAAAAAAAAAAAAAATAAAAAATCCAGAAATCCAGGAATCCGCACCCACAA
>PDNC01000099.1:0-98467 GCA_002572885.1 Blastomyces parvus
AATTTAAGTCTCTATGTATTTATCTCGCGGGATTTTGTTTTGCCTTTTTTTGTCCTTTTCCTTTTTCTTTCTTTTTGGGGAACAACATCAGAGTGGAATGAAAAGATGGAAAAAAAAAAAAAACGAGAGGAACCCAGCCCAGTCATGACGGGGGGAGGTTAAAATGAACTCGAGGAGAAAAAAAAAAAACATGGAATTCTTACTGGTCCAATACTAAAATTGAGTCTCTCTCCTGTGTGGCCGTTTGACACATGTTCCATAATTCAACAACCGGCTTGATTTTTTTTAAAAAAGGGTGTATAAAGGTAAAAAACCAGAGCCAGCAAACAGATAGTAGATAATACCACTGGTTTACGAATTAAAATAATGGAAAAAAAAACCCCCTCCAAACTTAAAAAGAACATAAAAATGAAATCTATCTAAACTTGTCCGGCGGACAACATCTTTTTTCGCAAGTGGTTCTTATAATCTCCGATGGAACCGTCCCATCGGCGGACGGTCTTGTGTTCGCAGACCATGATGTCCTTGGCGATTTTGTCGAGGAGTCTATAGGAGATGTTAGTGGGTGGAGGGTAACGACAGAAGAGCGAAAGGGAAAAAAAAGGAAGGTTTTGAAAATAAGAGGAAAACAGAAAATACGAACCTGAAATCGTGAGAAACAACGATGACACCACCGCTGAATGCGTTGATAGCATCAGCAAGACTGTCAATGGTAGGAATATCGAGGCCGTTGGTAGGTTCATCGAGAAGCAACATGTTGGGTCCCTCGATAGCTAGCAGGGCGAAGACAATTCTGCTCTTTTGACCCTCCGAGAGAGTTCCCATGAGGGCGGTTTGTGCATCACCACTCAACCCGTATTTACCCAACTGCTGGCGCCAGTATTGGTAATCCTGGCTCTTTTCCGGGTACTTGTCGCGGACGAATTCGAGGGCGGATTTGGTGAGGTCGAGCTGCTCTGCAGAGTGCTGGCTGTACATTCCGAGCCTCAAGTGGGTGTGCCGCGAGACTCTGCCACCGGTGGGGCTGAGTTTACCCGTCATGATGCGGAGGAGGGTTGACTTGCCAACACCATTTGGCCCGACAAGGGCGGTTCTGGAATCCATATCGACACCAAAGTCGAGGTGTTCGTACAGGTTGTCTTCTGGCTTTCCGCTGTAGGAGAATGTGACATCATCAAATGAGAGGACTGGGGGTGGGAGCTTCTCAACATCTGCGAAACGGAATGTGAAGACTTTATCCGGGATGACAGGTTGGATGAAGCCGTCTGCCTCCATTTTGTCAAGGATCTTCTGGCGGGATTTAGCTTGCCGGACAAGGTTGGCATAGGTACCGGCGGATGCAATGAACTTCTTGATGTGGGTGATTTCTTCTTGTTGCTTGTGGTACGCCTTCATCTGGTTGACTTCCTGGTCATGGCGGACTTTGTGGTAAACATCGTAGTTGCCACCGTAGTAGATCAGCTTGTTCTGACGCATGTCAATCATATTGGTGCAAACTCCGTTCAAGAAATCCATACTGTGGGAAACGAGGACGAGAGTGCGATCCCATTTCTTGAGGTATTCTTCCAACCACACGCAAGCTTCGAGGTCCAAATGGGCTGTTGGGTCGTCGAGGAGGAGTAGCGAGGGTTTGACAAAAAGAGCCTTGGCCAATGCCACACGCATTCTCCATCCACCGGACATATCCTTTGTCTTCTTTTTGATGGTAAACTTATTGAAACCCAGACCAGTTAAAATAAGGGATGCTCTGGTTTGGAAAGTCGAAGGGTCCATGGTTTCCATACGCTAGGGAAGGAGACGTTAGCATTCACACCTGGAAAAAAGAATAAGGAGTTAAAAAGTTGGTGGTGATGTTGCAATTACACACCTCATAGAGACCATCCAGGATAGGGCTCTCTGGGCCCTCCTTTTCCAAGATTTCCTCTGCTAATTTATCTAATCTGTCCATTTCGTTCTCTGCCTCCTTGACAACCCACTCAAGGGCTCCCAGGTCACTTGGTGGCGCACCCTCATTCAGCAGATAGATGTCGACGTGTTCGGGGATGGGGAACTCTCGCTTATCAATAGCCTTCAGCAATGTCGACTTTCCGCAACCGTTCTCACCCAAGAGGCCGTATCGTCGGCCATAGGTGAGCTCGAGCATTGTATCGGTAATAAGCACCCTGCCGTGGAACACGAGGGACACGGCGTTAATCTTGACGTCACGGCTGGAGGGAAGAGATGCAAGGACACCAGTGGTTACGCGATCCGACAAGCCAAATTTATCCACCTGGGACGTCAATTTCTTGACATCGGACATCTTGGAGGCACTGGTTGCCGACTCTTCGGGGACATATTCTTCTTCCCCGTTCACGGAAGAGGCCTGGGATGCGTTTTTCGAGTTGACTCTGGACGACAGTCTCGATGTGGCGGACTTCTTCTTGTCATCTTTCCCCTCCGCAGCACGCTTGGCCTGACGGGCAGCCTTGGATGCCGATACCATTTTTGCGAGTTTGTTTTGCTTCTTCTTTGCGTTGTACTCGAATTAAACCAAAGTATTAATGATTCCTGAATTTCTCTTCAAAAATAAGAAAGATTTAAAACGGCGGTCAATATCGTTAGCAAATATGCCTAACTGTACTCGATGGTACCGGATCGAAATTATATTAAAAGAAAAAAATGTATGACAATCTATGTCGATATCGAGAACGGACAGACAAGGGGGAAAAAAGGAATTAATGGAAAAACACGGGGAGGGGGAGTGCACACAATAGCGGGGTCTTGGCCTTATCGATAGAAAAAAGCCCTAATAGTGGGATGAACAAACAAGGCCCCCGAGAAGTCTAGTTTTAACACCAAAACAAATATAGATGACTTTTGAGTAAAACAGGAGGAGGCGGTCTCTTTTATGAGGATGAGAAAAGAGACTGATATGCGTATATCCGGTAGGAAACTCGTTAGAAGAAAAAGAAGGAAAAAGGGAGTGTTTGGGCGGAGAGAAGACTTGACGTTGAAGTCGAAGTTGATAAAGAAAAAAAAAAGTTTGAATTTTAGAGGAATGACGTGGCTTAGGTAAGACGCCACTGCTCGGCTTGGCATTTCCAGGGTTGAGCCGCAAAAAGCACGTGATGAGCCAGTCACGTGGAATTTACCTTGGCAGTTGCAGCTTGCTCGTGTTGACGTCGGATGCGTGAACCTAACCTGTGCATTCAACCTCGACGACGCCGGTGGATGGCGGAAATCGAAAGGTGAAGTGAGATGGCTACGATTGGGGTGACTTGCTGAGGAAGGGAGGTGTGGAACATCCAATATGTGCATTCACATGCACAGCCGCGGAGCTATATAGCACCTTTACGCACCACCCTGTGCGGACTATGAGGTTGCAGGAAACTACTCTGGTCTTGATCAAAAGCCAGGTATGAATCCAGATTCATATGCACTGGAAACTTAATGAGCTGATGACTGTCGAAAGCAATGACAATACTTCTAAATTCGAATCCTTTCGCGTCGTCGGGGACACTAGATGACGCCACTAATCGCAAGACTTTGAAGGCCGTAAATCATTCCATTTATTATTCTATATATAGTCTTTGTTGACAGAGAGTTCTAACCATTTTTATTCGTCTATATCCGTTTACTCAGTCGGTCTAAACATTGAGCTTCTTCGGGTGAAAGGACAATGCCATCGGATAAGATCACCCGCCCATCTCGTATCATTATCAGCTGGTCCTGTTTTGACATCTGCCTCGTCATTATCGCACTCCCTGTCTGCGTGCGTTCGTCGTCGTCAGAAGATGTCACCTCTAGGTCCTTCTCTGGCATTTCTGCTGGTCGAAGGTTTTCTGACGTCCACCAGTATAAGGGGAACCTTCGTTGGATGTTGTTTAGCAGAAGGGCTGTGGCGAGGATGAGAGAAGAACTGAGCGCCACAAGAGGAATCAGCAGCCATCCCAGGCGTCTGGTGCCCGGGTCTATGCATGCCATCAACGCAGTGGCTCCGGCAGGTGGATGTATCGTTTTGGTGAATATCATGGCCGCAACAGCGACTGCACATGCCACCGGTCCACCAAGCCAGAACCAAGATTCTGCATCAGGATGCAAGGCAAACAATTTTGCGACCCCGGTTCCTATGATTGATGCGATTATTTGGCCCAGAAAGGCATTTCGAGGTTGTGCGAGTGGGGAATCTATGGAGCAGTATTCAAGCACGGCGGTAGCACCCTGTTGATAAGCTGGTTAACACTTCACTATTGACAAGCAAGCAGGCAACAAACAAAGAAATCAAATCGAAAGAGATGATGCCAGAGTCTTTTTGCCCGAATCAATGGGTATCGTGAAAGAGGACCTGGAATGGGACTAGAAGGACAATTCTTGATGTTATTCAGACGGGTCGTCGACTCACGAAACTGCTAATCATGGTAAACGGGCCATATTCTTGGAAACGGGAAACATTTTTTGTTACTGCGGCAACAATAGCCAGCCCGCAGAACACACCAACAACGGACCAGAGCATGACCAGAACATTGCCGGGTTTTTTGGGTGGTTGCGTCCTATGACCTAAGAAGTGGGCCACAGGGCGGGGTATAAGATGCCATCGAGGATAGGGAACATAACGATTGAGAAGCCTGTCGATATCCAGGTCATAATCGTACAGGCCGGGCATCGGTATTGGATCCGGCCTTCAGAATGAATGGAAGCGTTGAGCGATGATTAAAGGAGAGTGGAAGAGAAATCATCCGGGAAGAAGGAAAGAAAAAAAAAGACGAAAAAATTCGGAAAGGCGGCTTGAAATTCCCGAGCCACCATGCAACTCTTGGGGGGGCAAAGAGTTTCTATATAAGAGTCTATGGGAACTCGAAGAGGGGAAGATGAGACAAAAGAGAGATAAGTCAAAAGAAAAACAATTACGCAGCGGAGGGCGCGAAGCCTTTGAGCTGAGTCAGAACGATACAGGCCGCCTCAGCACCGACGGATTACGACATGCCGAACTTGAAGATTATTCTTTGTCAACATCGTAATAGCGGGTGAAAATTTTATCCCTTCTGACGCCGGGAGCCGGCCGCGGGAGCATTTATTCCGCTTGGTTCGACTGGCGGTTTCTCCGCGGATTGCACGGTGCAACGGCAGTGTCATGAAAGAGTTTGTGGAGAGAGAAACGATCATAAGAATGCCCCCGCCTGTAACTGACGGGGGACCCATCGACCCATTATTTTTTTGCTTGGGTTTTTTTTGGTGTTTTTTCTCATGGCCATTTTGGGCCGCAGAGACCGCCGTACCTGCCAAGCCTCAAAAGTGGCGTCGTGTGGAGTCCCGTGACCTGGAACATCCTTGTTGTTGCTCCAAATCAGCCAATCAGAGCGCTTTGGCTGGGCTCGTTCGGCCCGCGGTTATTTCGAAGACCGCAAACAGTCTAGCGGTATTGTCGCCAACAGGGCCAGACACAGGCGACGAAGACGTGATTTTCGCCCGGCTTCATCCGTATTACTAAAGGCAGAACTATTCTGGGGCTGGCAAACCTTCTGAATGGCGTGCGTTGACAAAACTGGAAGACATCGAGATATTGCACAGGCTGAGGAGTAGAAGGACACACGTCAGGGGTAGGAGCTACACCACCATAGCTACATGTGGCAGAACGAATAGATAGCCTTGGAACGCCCAGAAACGCCTGATTTGTGGCCTTCTCTTCCGGTTCTCTCGGATGTTCGGTTGATATCCGCCCTCCAAAAATAAATATATCACGTGATATAAATACTCTTGGAGGTGTCTATTCTTGGCTTCCTCTGGCAGCAGGTGTGTGACTCTGTGCTACCCTTTCCAGATTCAAGCTTTTTATTTCACCGGCTGTGTTCAGGTCAGTGCAACCGGAACTCGGATGGTGGAACTGATGGAAGGGAATTGGGGAAAAGGGAGTCACATTGATTTACTCAACGCATGGTTTTGCCCGAATGAATGAATCTACTCTGAAGAACTGTATCGCTGATATTTCAAGCCGACGACAAATGCCGTTCAATTTTGGAAATCCAGGTTTGAGATTGCCCATTGGAATTGTGCATCCACAGTTGTTTGTTTGTTTTCCTCGTTTCTCCCGTGTTCCCTCGGACATGACGGGAGGAATGAACTATGAGATTTATGGTTGCAAGGCACTTTGTGGCCGAAGGTATCTATCTAGACTTGCGGAAAATGAATTTTCTTGAACTTTCAAACCATTATATAATGTTGGATATGGCAACAGCTTCTGCGCATAGTGAGACTTCTTTCCATGATTATTACCATGTTTTTCTTTTTGCACCCGTGGGATCATTGTCACAAATCTGTCCTTTTACTGAGATACAATCTGATCCTTTTTTCGCTGTTTACAAACCCTGGGCTACCCGTCTCCAATGCAGTATCATCGTCTTCTGTGCACATCTAACCCGGATTCGTTGTTGTAAGCGTTTCTAAAGCTCTACATACCTGATTCTTGAGCGCTGCGCAGTCGGGTCATTCTGATGACCTCAAAGTATCATCCAGCACCCAGCACCCAGCACCCAGCAACCACCAAACTCGACACAATATGGCTATCACAGACGTGGAAATATCGAGATTGAGGGTGCCAAACTGTTGACGCATGGATTTCCCTGGGGCGCCATTGCAATAGTAGAACCATTACATCGATACGTTCAAATGTGCGGGAACGATGATTTGTAGGCTGATATCTAGCAGTCTGCGTGAAATGCAGGTGTGTGAGGTTTGTAAAGCACCGTTCGTCACCTCGCATACGTGATTAATAAGGATTTCTAACATCCTGGCAAGCAGGCTGCTCGATCGGTGAGAGAACTGCGCAACTGGCTCTGTTTCTCGCGATTATGGCGAACGGAGCTAGAGCCCTCCGAAGACAGCCCAGCGAGAGTCCATGAATCATGCTCTCTCGCCCACTAACTCGATTTCGAAGTTTGGACGACGCTGCATAAGGCTCTGATCTAACCCGTTCAGTCTGAATAAAGCATGAGCCAATTAGTTGCTCGGAAATCAATTTGTTGAAGAAAGGATATGATGTTGGTCACAAAGGATGCTCCTGATCAACCGAAGGATTTTGAGGAACCCGCCGCTAGGCTAGCTATGGCCCCTAATTTCGGGCCCGAAATAGGTCGAGGACTCCCAAAAGGACAAATTTTGCACGACTGGACGCGGCAGTTTGTCCCTTCGTGAGAACCTTATCGTGCGAGACTAGGGCACTTTGTCAAATAATAGAAGCCCTGGGGATGGCGGCCGGGCTTAGCAGAATTAGCCCATCAACCCCTGTCGTATTCAGATGCCTTAAAAGTCTTGGAAATAATTAGGAGCAATCCTTCCGGCAGTGACGAAAATCCCACAGGATCAGGCTAAAGCCAGCATCCCTCGTTGGCAAACGCGTGCCTACCGACAGCTCTGCAATGGCTTCAAGAAATATCCGAAGAGGGTGCTGGATGATGGAGTGGTCGTGAATCGTAAACGCCCTATAAGTACTGTACATACATAGGTGAGGAAGTTTTCTATTAATTATTCAAGTCCCTCGAGTTTTTAAGCAAAGGATGAGTCCATGATGTGGAAGAGTTGATCCGCGGGACGAATGCCATATATCCACAAACCGACTAGTGAGTTGCAAGCGAATTAAACATGCAGGTCTGAAGGCTCGAATCGATCCATTTTTAGACATGGTTCAGAATGTCCCTGAAAACCCCTGATTCCTGCTCCATCCCTCCCCGTTTTTCTCCTGTGGGGCTCCGACAAATCATCCTTCATCGAGACTACGAGGCCTGGCTGTCTGTTGACCTAAAGATGGCGCTATGTGCACAGACTAACCGATTGCATTTGAGCAATTGGCTCCCTCATTTTTCTTTTTCTTTTTTAAAAGGAGCCTTCGTCCGTGACTCCATGTTGACATGTCGAGGATCTCGCAGCTCTCTTGACTTTTCCTGCGGTTTTGCTTCACCGGGATGGGCCTTTAGATTCCCCCGCACAATTTAACATACACAATCCGAAAGTTCTCACTTTTCCCAAACGATCCTCCGAATGATTGGTTGGGAGCTACGAAGAGGGTGAAAAAAAATTACAATGCGTCAAAAAACCCCAATTCTCTCTCTTTTACTCTTCCTCCTACTGTCCTTCACCGTTTCCGCCGCCGATAAGATCACAGATGACGTCTCCTGCCCCCCAAACGAAGACATCGTGTACTCCCCTTTCAAGCCATGGTTCCACTTCTACAGCGGCAGCAACCAGCTCTGCTGGATCACATCTATGTGCGCACTTGAATCTGCCGACGAGGCGCGCAAACAGCAGTTTGGCGCTACTGCGCTAATCATGGGTTTAATCCCACTCACGCTCAAGGACGTCGCCTGGCCTGAGCGGCGAGTTGCACTCGTGTCCACTCCCTTGCCCTTCGCCGCGGCGGTCGTCGTTCGAGCTCTGGGACTCGAGCCGACGGTCGTAGGTGACCTTGACGGCGCTCATGTGGAGAGATACCTACAGTGGATGCAAGGGGCCATGTTCGCCGATGTCGGGTTGCGCTCAAGCATTTGGACGACTGTGCGCGTTACCGCTAGCTTTTTACTTCTGTTGCTAGCTTATGGGATGTTGGCAGTTCTGGAAATATATTCCAAGCGCAGTTCGCTGGGTTGCCCATATCCCGTGTTTGCAGTTACTTGGTGCATCCTTGGTGTTATCCCGGGATTAGTGCATGCCCTGTTCGCGATGCGACGGACAGAGGGCAAGCGCGCGTCTGATTCGTTGACAACTAGTAGTGTCTCCGCGGTGCAAGGGGTAGAGGAAGCTTGGCCTGTCCAACTGGCTTGGGGCATCTACTATGTCGCCGGTACCCTCATATATACCTCGATAATGGCAGTGACCGTTGTCGAGCTTACCGTGTGGGTGTTTGTGCAGGTTGCAGTGACGGCGGGGAGCAAGATTTTTGCTTTATATATCTGTCTACTACTGCGGAACCCCGACGCTGCCGCACGCCAAACCCGGAATTATGAAGAGTGATTTTGGGTCGGCCTATTGAGGCTAGAGGTAGAGGCTGCAAGATCACGATGTCACGATCCAAGGTTCCGCAGCTAAATCTTCCCTGGTCGCCAAATTTCAGCGTACATTTTCAGCAACTCTTCATTGTCTTTAATAAACATCCGGCCGCTCAACCCGTACGAGCCCCGACACATATACACGCCATTAACCTTGTTCGAAATTTAACATCTTTATTTTATTTTATTTTATTTTACTTGTTTGGGCGGCCGGAGGGGGGCCGGGGGGGGGGGGCTACGGAGTTATATTTTGTGAGGACGAGAGGCATATTTTGAGCTTAAGCTTGCTGCCAGTCTACGCGTTATTATATTCAAACTAGACCACACTTTTTCACCTTTCAAGGCCAATTAAGCCTTTATGCGTGATGAATGATAGATACCTAGCTGTCCTTATAAATAAATGATTACTTGCTTTGTATATCCCTTGTAGTGAAGTATCTGTAGAAAACATCCCCGCTCCCACCTCTTGATTGAAGAGCAATGTTATATGTAAACCAATACTCATTTCATTTGTATATGCAAACCATGAGCTCCTGATATAATCTATTAATATACAAGGAAGGGATGGCCTGAATTAAAGTGGTTGAAAGAGCCATTATGCAACGATTTTCCGCCGTCTTGCCCATTAGTTTTTGTCAAGGCTAGCTCTCCTGTATATATGGGTGTTTCAGCCCCTCTTCCTCCAGTGCAACTGGTGGTGATTGAGCTCTTTTGCCCCAGTAGCTGACAGTTTTATTTAGGCACGTGTACATGTACCTGTACCTGTCGAGATCGAGGCTGGACATGCAAAAAAAATAGTTAAGGAACAGAAAAGGTGTAAGGTAGCAAAGAGAGGAAATAGTTAAAGTAAGTGATATATCCATGGATGCACTGTTGATGCAAGTGTGAATAATATGCATATCAATAGATCAGTCCCATTGTTGTTGTTCAATGTCCAACTAAGGCCCCTTTTAGAGTTTTTTAAGGTTAGGGAAAGTGTTTTTAGCTCCCGAACATGACCCCAGGTTTCGCAGAGGTTTGGCCGCCCCGACCAGTGGAACTTGAGCCATCGAGTGCTGCTTAGTGATAGTGGTAAACATCACTAAATTCGAGGATGTCTAGTATATTGTTATACCTATCTCAATTTCTCAATTCAATCTACAGGCGCTGATTGTACACTGTCCAGCATAGTGTTTTTGCCATGGCTTGATTTACAAGAACGACAAAGGAAGTCAAAATTGCAGAACAAGGGTATAATAGCTGCATATTTATATACATATAGATACATACAAACATGAATGTATGCAGTAAATACAGCATGTGAGCAAGTTTTGACAGAGAAAGCTGAAGAAGACTGCAAAAAATAAGAGAATCTGTACTGCTTATACCGCCATCCAGGAATCCCGTACATTCGTACTCGAAGCGCCGACCCAATCAATTCCCAAAACATCGATTCATCAAAGAAAGATTCCACTGTCAGCTAACAGATCGGATTTCCGCACTCGCACTATCAACGTCTTCTTCGTCGATATCACCTTCTTTCCCATTCGCCGTATGTATATATACATCAGTGGTTCTCATTATGGCTGGAAACCCCGACGGTGTAGTAGCAAGGATAGCATCTCGCTGGATATCGTTGTTAGAACCGGAGAGCTTTGAGGCGCTGACTTCGACTTTATAGTGACTTGAAGGGTATCTAGTGATATGTTGTTGTTCCGGATCGGAGTGCTCGGTGGTGGCGCTACCAGCGTGGTGACGATAGAGTGTTGATCGGCTGTGTCTTCGTAGGGGGGTTGGACCCATTCGAATAGGGTCGCGGGCTGAAATGTGTTCCTGCATGTTATGGCTGTTGCTCGGCCATTTAGGAGCCTTAAATGTCTTACATATAAATGTAGAGACGATTGTGAATATTGGGTTTAAAGTGGGTAGAGAAGCCGCTAGAATCCCAATTTGAAGTTCGATGCTGGGGAGAGAAAATGGTTGATTAGTTTGGTTGTCCGTTACCCTTTTGAGTTATTTGTAAGAGAAGCAAAGGCAAGGAGCGGATTTGGGCTACAGATGCTGCGAGGTCGGTCATACTTAGTCCAAAGGGTGTAATCGCTTTCGCTAATGGCCTTTCAGCTAATGCTTTCTTCGGAGGTAGGGGAGGGAGTAGCATAAACTCACCGCCACGAACTGGGTGTTGTGAGCACATGAGCTCGACGAACAATTTTCACAATGGCAGCGCTGCATGCTCTGCATCGAATATGTTAGAGTTCCAGGGATACCGAGAATAATGGCCAGTGAGACAGACGATATTTTACTTACATATATGCAAGGGCAACGATTCCCATCAACGCAACTCGAGAATATTTGCTGGCGTTTGGATCGTAGTAGAGAAGAAGAGGTAAGGTCGATAATATAAGATCGATTATAGCGTTCATAGCTATTGCGACATTAGCTCCGAAAACCTTCATAAGGATTTTAGAATATCACATACAATCAGTGATCAGACCGATAGTAACATAGGATTTAAGCGAAAGGCAACGAAAATTGGATTCAAGACCGGCGTGCCAGACGGCAGCAGGAGGAACGCATTGGAAAATAACAATGCCTGTCGTCAAGACCATGAAGGCCATCACGAACGCTTGAGCAAGCGTTAGTTAGCTACCCCTTGATATATATACAGATAAATAACTTTTGAGGGTGTGATACTCACCAATCATCCCTTTAGTTGAGTTCCGAATCTTGACTCCGCTTATTGTCCGAAGTATAAAACAACAGAAAGATATTTTCACTGCGTGTATTCCAACCAGATCAAATATTTCATGGATATATCCTATTTTCGCCAAATATTCGCGGTTTCCAGAGCTAAGAAACAAAATATCACGCCCCAAGCCATTGTACGACTCTCCTATGAAGCAAGCAAGGACGATAATCGAACATATCTGAAACCAGGATGTTAGTGAGCCGACCCGAACATTAATATATGTACTGAGTAGGAGTGGGTTTTAGTCTCACCGTGGCAAACACTATCACATAGTCATCATGCCAGAAGTGTCTCTCGATCTGACCTCGGCAGTAACATCGCAAAACTACTACAAGAATAGATAACGCAGCGAGACACCCCGACAGACCGAGAATCAAAGGCGCACGAAATTCATCCACGGGCGAATATGTTGACGAGAAATTAGTTACCCCGGTATCATTTTCGACCGTGAGTGTTAGCAACGACATTATATCGTCAAATACCACATTCTCGAAGTGATATTCCCGCTTTAAAAACGTAAGGTACCATTTTGGTGATTATTTGAAGAAATAAAAGGCAAGGATTTGAGCCGTTCTTCTGGTGTCCTTATGAGAACCAAGGCTGTTAAAAAAGCGTTTGTACCACGCGATCCGGCCTGCATCGAAGTGTGGGCCGAGCCTGATGGCTGTCGGGGACCATCCTGCAAAGAAAGAGTGCCACAGCTCTTTGTTGGTGCAGATCACCTTCCCGCCAGCTAACCAGGGCCATCCATTTCCATCGAGTTTTCGCCAGAACGTGGGAAAGCGAATGGGAGAAGTGTCCTCTGAAAAGGGTGTGACATCCAGCCGGTCTGATCACAGAACGTGGCTGTTTGTATCTGAACTGACCCGAAGGCAACCAGCATGGCAGCAGTTGAGTTGATGGCGAGAATCGTATCGCCAGATTTCTTCCCAGCCCACGTGGAATGGAGCAACAATTGCGTGATCCCTTTCATGGCAGCGGCACATTCAACCCATTTCCTGGTTGACGAAAATGCACGAGAACCTTGGGTAGGCAGAGTCCAACTGCTGCAACTGCTGCAAATGGAAAATGGACAAATATTCAATAATGCCAAAAAGAAGGCACGGTGGGAGGAGATATAAAAGAGCTATAGAGGCCAAAGACTTGAACTTCAAGGCTCATTGATAGTTCTAACATTTAGCTACGTCGCCCGTAGTCTAGCTTCGCAGTCTCGTAGGTACACCTCAATGGCATTATTATGGGTAGGAATTATTTCGTAAGACTGACTGCAATTGACAGAGAACCGGGTAAATCTGGAGGCGGTATGGTAAAAGATGGCGCTCCAATGGCTCTTGTGCAGCCAGTCAAGGCAAAAGCACGCTGGCGCAGTATGCATGTGCTGAGCCGATGATTCATGAATAATGGAGAATGTTGATCGGTGATTGATATGTCACATTTCATGGTCTCTAGATCAAACGGCATTGGCTCCCCGAACATGCAAACGCATCTGAGAAAGCATCGCCCAACCACATTAAGTTTGGACCCAAATTTGTGATCGCCTCTATTCGGGAACGCAAAAGTTTATTTAACAAGGGGACAACCCCCGGGTCCCAGAGCAGCGTAAAAACGAGCAGAGCAGAGGAAAGTACCTTCATAGCCGTACTTCGAGAACTTTTGAACCCTGTTGAATGCGGGCATCTGCGTATCCTACTACATGTCAAGCAGGTGAAAGCAGTAACCCACGCAACGGCAATCGAATGAATGTCAAACATCCACTGTTTTACCCAACTTGGAGCTTTCCCTGGCAAGTTCGACAAGCCGGATGACATCGCTCGCCTGCGAAGGGCTTACTGGCACCTCTCCTTTACCGGCCAACGCCTTTGCGAATATGCGGTAGAACTCTGCATATGTGGGAGGCTCAACAGTGGGAAATGCCTCGCTATTCAATGCACCGTTATTGTAGCTTGTAAGGGTACCTTTCGTCAATTAACCCAAGATTAGCGGGCTGGTAGTTATCGAGGAGGAAAGTGTCCCAGTTTGAAATCCTCACCGTATCTACTATTAGGCTCTTCGCCATAACCTTGGTCTCCTGGTCTTAGTCCGGCTTTCAGTTGCTCTTCTTGGATGTCCAGGTAGTACTGGTATTAAATTAGCTTTATCGTGGCTTTTCAGTCTGCACTCTAGCCATGGGCAGAAGCGGAGAGGACATACCTTTTTAAAGCTGCCCTTATCTCCTCGAACCCAGAATCTTAACTGCTTCTCTTCAGGGCTAATTACCGCTCCCTTTACAGTCGCTAAAATATGATCATAGTGGAGAAGCAATGTGAATGAATCTTCGTACCCGGACTCATTGTTTTCCCTCTGAGAGCCAACAAAACCGGTTACTTTCTTTGGAAGGCCAAACAAATGGACAACCTGATCAATAAGATGAGTCCCCAGGTCATATAGGGCGCCACTTCCGGATGTCATTTTAGTTTTCCAACCGCCAGTCGTGGGCATCTCAGGGCGATGGCGATCAAAATGAGTCTCAAATTCAGCAACTCGGCCAAGGGCGCCGCTTTTTACCAATTTTGAGACGGTAACAAAGTCAGCATCCCACCTGCGGTCTATGGAAGTCCAAGTTAGAGTTTATTCTGTGCGGGGGTATATGTAGTTCCACATCGAGCCCCTCACAACTTACTTTGATATACTGATATCAAGCGATTTTGCTTCCTAGATATCGCAACCAGTTCATCCGCTTCCTGATGAGTGGGCGTAAACGGCTTCTCCACGATAACTATAAAGTAGCGAGGAGAAGAACCGCTTGGGTTAGCGTATATATATAACAGGAGCACGCTCGCTGCTGGCATACCATGCTTTCCAGCTTCCAACGCCAATTTCGCAAGGCCAAAATGAGTATCTGGAGTAGTGGTCACGATCACCACATCGACGCCAGCATCCTTGACCATCTCTTCCGTCGATCTATAGCTTTTGATGCCCGGATGGTCCTTCTCAGCGTCATCGTCAAATTTCGGCGTTCTTTGCACTACGGCGTAGAAATTGAATTCCGGCACAGCCCTGATGAAGGGGATATGGAAGATCTTGGCGCTCAAGCCGTATCCGATGATGCCGACATTGTAACGCTTCGATGCCATCGTGAATATAAGAGAGGCGGCAAGTATATTATAACTGACTTCAAAAATTCAATGCACGGGGAATTGGATGTTTCAGAAGTTTGGCAGATCTAAAACTGGTTTAAGGATATCCGGAGTCTTGCTTTGAACTAGCTTTCGGCCTTTTATGTCCAGGAGATCGTTGAGAGCTCTGTGGATGTGACGCTATCAGATCCACAACAATAATGACAAATTATTAATAAACACCAAGTGAAATGGCTAACTAGCTACAGCGTACTGAATTAGAAGTTTGCGCGCTCAAACAGCTGTGCGTTACGGAGAGTTTTTTGCAGTTTGGCCTTGGAGGGGCAAATAAATAACGTGATGTTCATCCCGTCCTCCCAGCAAATCCTATTTTACGTTTCTAACTTGACACAGTTTTATACACTTGGTGCTATACCCAGGTCGAAGGATATTTATATAAATATCGCAACCTCAGCGTTTGGCACTAGCCATCCTACTATCTCATAGTTTGCTGCCAGGCCTCCTATCAATGCCAATGCATCGGGTTACCTCTAATCCATCCTACAAACACGCTATCGTCAGCATCGTGCCCATCTGTTCAGGGGAAACAAGGGCGGACACGGAATTTTGATCAAGTCGGATGAGAACTCACAGGTTCTCCGGTAGGCTCAAAGCTATTTACCAGCCTGCTCTCATAGGTCAAATCCGGGTTACCAAAGATATCAACTCCCGCCAATGCGTTTTCTGGCGAGACATTAAACTTGGCGAGAACATAACTGGGGAACCCGTTAACATCATATCCTCGCGATGATGTCGGCTTGGCTGCTGCTGCCGCCGCTCTCTTTTCCGCAACACTGCTCCGCACATACTTGAGGTATGGCGGATTCCCTGGGGCGATGATGTTGTCTGCCACCAAGACGCTCCCAGGCACGATCATGCCCAGCTGTTCGCAGAGTTTCAAATCGACTACATACGCCGGTTTATAATGGTCGAGGAACATCATATCGATGCGTTTAACCATCCCACTGTTATGCAGGTTGAAAAGGGCGATATCGCTGGAACCAATTACGACCTCGACGAAATCACCCAGTCCAGCCAGGTCCAAGAGCATTCTCGATATTGCGGCGAAAACAGGGCTCTGTTCCAAACTGTAGTATCTTTTCCCTCCAGCGCGGCGGACTGCATCCCCAAAAAGGAGCGCAGAATACCCAACATAACCGCCTAGCTCAACCATTACCTGAGGTTTAACTGCCGCTATCAAGTCGGTGACGATCGACCCTTTGGCCGAGCCGACGTTCATGAGGTAGTCTTTATCACTTCCATACTGGTCGATTGCATCTATGACTTTCGAGGGAGAGCCGCGGAGTTCTTCGAGATTAGGTAGGTCGTATATGTAACGAAGCAATTCGATCTCTCTTCCATCATTCCACTACATGCCAAATGATGTTAGCGGACGGACTGTGCTCAGTGAAGGCCATACTGACTGAAGTAGCCGGTCTGGGCAAATATGGTTGACCAACAGCCTTCATTTTGAAATATTGCTGTACTTCCTCACGACGCCGTTCCTCGA
Source organism: Blastomyces parvus (assembly GCA_002572885.1). NCBI lineage: Eukaryota > Fungi > Ascomycota > Eurotiomycetes > Onygenales > Ajellomycetaceae > Blastomyces > Blastomyces parvus. The sequence goes on from PDNC01000099.1 coordinate 16,408, forward strand.
AAGAAAGAAAAGGATAGATATCTGCGCTCGTCAACAATAGCGACGCATCAGTTATCATGGCAAACAGCTGGAAGGAAAGGGGGGGGCGGGCAACCCTGCATATATATAGCGAAATTTCACTTGCCGATAGATATCCCATGAACATATGCAACACCGCAATGGTACGTTCAGGGGATTCAGTATTTTCTCCAAATCTATGGAGATGACGGCTTTGAATTCCTTAGCTCCGATACAAGAACGATTTAACTGGGATTCTTTTCTTGTTTACATGCCTCCCGACATGTAAACGGCTCCACATACAGGGTTCGGCTATGCTGGTGCACAGTTCATTGCAAACAAGCCGGAAATTCCTGGCCAGTCTTTTGTCCCTTAGCAGGAATGAGGGAGGTATATTCCTGGGCAAGCTTATACTCCATCTTAACTATATCTGTCTATCGATCTTTCCTTGTCTTGCTCGGCGTCGAATCCGTCACCCTGCCGTGTATTAGTGTCTTTTCCATCTCGTCGCATTAACCTGTTAATGCAGCTAAATGCGCCAATTTGCTGTCTTACCCTGCCGTGTTGGATGCCGTCCCTAATACCAATTGCAGGGTGTCCGCAGCAAACATTACAGAGCAAATTTCTTCTGTAGAAGAAGCGGTTTCCTGTTTATTCAGTTCCGCCCGTCATCCGTGCAACATATTTCTTCAAAGCTCGAGTTTTGCCACGAGGAGGACGAATAATAGATGATATACGACGCTCATCCATGCTGAAACACAGTTACAATATCCTGATTACGTTCTCGGGGAAAAATATCTTGGAAGGCGTCTGATTCCTGTTTCCGTGAAGAATCATTGCACCGGCACGGGGTGGACAGCGATGAGCAAGGATGTCCGGACGAAATCTGTCGGTACCGTAAATACAAGTTGGCCGTGATATTGCTTGCAGTCGATATGTCCGTTTCCCGCCGTTAATAGCGGGTAGTTAGCGGGTGCAAGAAGAGTGTGGGGCGCGAAGCTGACGAGAAGTTCACAGGATGCTTACAACCTGGTTATCCGCTGCATAGATATAAGCACTGGGAAGCCATTTTTATGTATACATATTTTGTTTTATATATTTTTACTTTTTTTGTCGTGCGCCCAAGGATACATGCGTTTTAATTGAGTCAGCCAGGTCAAGGCTAACAGCCGTTTGTTCGTACACTGCTCAAACCCGAGACGTTGACTTCTCAGCGCAGAAGTTATCAACTAACGCGGCTAGGGGCTGTATATCAGCCGGTACATGTCCATGCGGGACATGCTGGGTATATGCCGGCTCTCAGAAGGATTCTGCAGGGAAGCCATGTTTAATAATCTTTTGATATCCTCCTTTCTTGGCGGCATGGCTCGCATATCTTCCGCGGTTCGGCATGACAAACATACCAATTTGAGCGCAGGCTAAGAAAGCCAAGCTCACCATAATCGATGTAGCGTCGTTATTTGGCGGGAGATTGACCGCTGTCTCGACTCTTTCCTCCATAAACTTTTCCCCGCGCTGGGGTGGATCACTCCTCCGCATTTTTGTTCGTAAAAGTGAGGTTAGGGTAGTACGTTGGATGTAACGCAAGAGAAGCCATTTGTGTTCATGATACGAGGTGAAGTCTATGGCCCGTGTAAATTGAGCTATTCTACATTTGAATGTATGTACAAATCTACGATAGAGGAACGCATATATAAACCTTCTAGTATGTACAGGTACTAAAAAATTTGGTTATTCCTGATTCTCCTCTTTCCTGGGAAGCTTACTGGTGCATTAGGGATATGTGCGAATGAAGTAAAAGAAAGAAACAAGACGCCGGTGCTGAGGGAGGGGAGCTTTTGAAGGCAAAAGAGAAAAAGGATTGAAGAATCAAGAATAAAGTTTCAGTGTTATACTCAGGTCCTCCTTGAACGCCCAGTCAGTGGAGTGTAAATTAAAACAAACAAAATAAATAAACCGAGCATATATATAGTTATGTATAGACAGAAGAATTGTGTGAGAAGGCATTGGTGATAAATCATTTAGGAGAATGTAGTATGGGTGCGAAGTTGGGGCTAAGAAAAAGAAATGTACCACGAAATGGTACCCTTGACGTGGCTTCCAATGACCATGAGAATGCTGGCTACCCTGCAAGATGGAGGTGCGTTTGGTAAACGATGAGAATCAACATCGCGCAAGAAATATGGGACGCTGAAGATTTAAGGATATAAGAGAGGGGGGGAAACGGTAATCCCAGGATTAATGCCAGGAAGAGAAAAGTATATACAGAAAAAGACAACATGAGTGAATAGTCGGGTTACTGTTTACGTGGGTAGGAAGGAACCGGATGGGATCCGGGCGAATCAAGCTCAAAAACTTGCGTGGGACGTCCTTCGGCTGGTGAGTCCAGTTCGTACCGGGCAGGTACCGGAGCCTGGGCTGGTAGCTCTCTGGGTCCCTGCTCGACGCGCATGTATGGATTATCCTTTTTGTCACTAATAGCTGGCTGGGACGAGGGTGGATCAGGATAATAGACGGACGGAGCCGTGGGAACGGCCGGAGAGGCATTGAATCGGTCGACCGGGGTCTTCTTTCGCTTGCTTCTTCTAAGGAAGAAAATAGCGGCGGCGATGACGGCGACTCCTCCGATGCCGCCAACGACTCCGCCGGCAATCGCGCCTGCATTGGAGGACTTCTTCTCCTCCGAAGGGGGGGCTGTCGGTTGCGGTGTTCCAGTTGGGTCTGCTGGCAGCGGTTTCTCTGTGATATCGGGCCGCCTAGGTACAGTTTGAGCGAACATACTTTCAACTTTGCTATTAGGCCATCCGCCCTCCGGTTCCTTTAGTGTAGCTTTTCCCGTTCCACTGTGTTTGGTGAAGTAAATTAGCCTGAAGAAGAACTATGAGGTAGATAGATAAGTGAGGAAGAAAGGAGATACATACTCCCCGCCAACAACATCCGAGACGATCTTAGGCACAGTGTATTTAGTGTCGCGATCGAATTGCTTTTCCCACCGAAATCTGCTGGTGTCAAGCACACGGAGAGGCGGGTAATTTCCACTGCATCCCTTTTGTGGTTTGTCATTTCTCCGAGGTGTACCTCCGACCACAAGCATTTCTCCGTCTTTCCAAGTGACACATTTATGGCTATCGCGACCGACCCCACTTACGTCCCATGGTTCTAGGCCAGTCGTGGGGGCACGTATCCAACGAAACGATGGGAGGGTCAGGACATAAAGGTCATTATATGAGGTTGCATTCTCCCATGTTCGGCTGCGGCCACCATACATATGCACCTGGAACGAGGAGTCGTCTGGGGCGGAAGAGACAGCTGTGCAAAATGCGGTTCTCGGTGTCGGGATGTCTCCAGTAGCTTCAATTTCGTACCTATCGACCTAGTTAGATTCTGCATTTCTGGATTGGGATATTTCGGAGTGTTTTAAATTCGACGTGACATACCAGGTACTAGAGTCGATGTCAAACACACCAATCTTATCCATCGCCCTAAAATCTCGGCTCGTTCTGGTTTCGTTCGTTGATTTTTTTGCTGTCTTTCAATGGTGTTAGGCATAGCACATAGAAGACCCTTGCGTGGCAGAACAAATGGCACGTACATCATAACCACCGAACGCAACCAGCATCCCTTTCTTTCCTAGCCGTACATAATCCATTCCACCATTGGCTATCCGAGGTTCTCCGACGGCATCATCCCCATCCACCTTAGTCACGTTAGTCCATTGAAGGTTAGTGCTATCCGTCGCGTTGAAGACCAAAGTTCCAGTAATCGGAATGTCCCAGCCTCCAGAGAAGAACGAGAGGTTAGATTCTGGCGCAACAGCAGAGAGCCCAGCAAACCGCGTTTCCAGATTCAACTTGCCGCCATTAATTACTGCTTGACTCCATGTTCCAGCTTTTGCATTGTACGCCCACATCCAATCATATCTAATCGAACTCGAAAGGCCAGCATATATGTATATGGAATCTTGCGCGGCGAAAAATGCACCTCCCGAGACTTCATGGGGCGCGGAATTTGGAATATCAGCCTGACGCAGGGTATTTGGGGAGATGCCGCCTTCGACGTTAAAGGTGGTGTTAAGGTCGAGCCAGTAGAGTTTATTCACTTTAATCCTATCCATTAGTAACGAGTAAATTTGATAGTTGCGGACAAGACCTCAAAATACCAAATGCTTCATTGTGTCCCTCTTGAATAGTCACCTTCCCACCCATAAAAAATAGCAAGTTACCCAGAAGGACCGCTTTGGCACCAGTTAGCATGATTCGATCAGGTCAAAGGAATGTGCGTATCTGGCTTACTTCTCCCTTCTGTAAAAACACAGAGGTCCCCAGCCGCGCGCGGTGCAAGAGCCACCTGAGCATGGCATCCTGCAGCGAGTAGCAGCGGGGCAAGACATGATCTAATTGAGAACCGCATTCTTCAACAAGAAAGACGTCCTCAATAGAAATCCGGGGAGAGTCGTGCGGAATGAGAGCGACGGAGGTATCGTGAAGAGCGGTTCATCTGCGACGCCCGTTCACATCGAAAAGTTGCGAAGAGATGAAGTGGGAAAAGCTGAGAGAGTCACGGCGAGGATGGGTGCAACCCAAAGGGGGTCGGGTGCAAGAACTGAGTAAAGCAACGCCGCCGCGAGGCTAAGTGGGTTTAATTAACTTTCCCATGTTGGAGCTCGTATTCAGTTTCTCACTTGTGCAGATCGGGCTTGGTACTAAAATTTAGAAAGGCCGGGGGAAGCCATCGACTGGGCAGCTCGCGCAGTGGCTGTCCCGCCCCCCCCTGCAAGGGCTGTCGAAGACTTGGCCAGCTGCATTTGAAACGTCCAAAGCATACTGACAAATTCCAGCATCGGGAAGTGAAACACGAATCGCCAGCTTCAAAATCGGGGAATCCTCGTATGATTGGGTGGTGAAACACGTCCTCATGGCCGTCAAGTTGTCGACGATGGTTGCGGATCTCCAGACGGTGATGTTTGGTCCAAGGAGGATTTTGGCGCCAGTGTCTAATTGAGCCTCACAGTCAACGGCGGTTACTAGCGACATCCTTCGGCTCACTGACTAAGCGGGGCTAGCGCTGTGAAAGAAATTAACCCATCTTGATGCTGCATTTTATATCTGCATTTTGGCATTTCTCCTCGGTGGTTTCAGTTCGTCAATCAGCCTCCAAAGGTGTCACACAGCCTGTGGCTCTGGTGTGACCTACAGTTGGTTTCAACCTTGGCAATATGCAGCGATAGACTTGATATATCTGGACCACCCTGATTCGGTGCCTCAACATACCCAGGATTCAATCAGATATTGTACTATAAAATGGAACTCGATGGGGAGCCCGGAGGAGTGGCTACTGAGCTAATTATAACTAACCAACCAATCCGTGACCCGGCCCGATCATTGCGGATTTAAACATGGAACTGTCAGTGGTGCCAGGGGCCCCAAGCCCGTGATAATGCACATCAAACCATGGAACAGGAGGGAGGACAAGCAACAAGCAACAAGGGAACTCCAATTGTTGGACGCTTTCTCATTCTTGGCAGTCACAGGAAAGCTTATACTGCGTAGTTGCGCGCACATGCCAACCAAGCCACCGGGAACCCCTCGGAGCCTTTTTCACTGTTCAAGTAATATCTCGTTTCGGCGTGGCTTCACCCACTGCCTTGTTTCGCGGCTGATCATCTCTGGGCTGTGCCTGGCCTCAACTGGCACGGCCAAAACAAAAAGAAAGTAAAAAGGGCCGGCTCTTGAAGCCAAACTCCCCAGACCAACCATTCATGTTCTGGATTTCTATCTTGGCCCAACCATCGCGGGGGAGGGTTGCGGGTAACCAACTAGCGGGCCATCACGGCAACTCTAACCTGACAAGTCAGTTTGAAAGTTTCCGCGACCATCAGAGACTTCAGCGGCACACATCCCTGTGTGAAACGGAGATATTTCGAGGCCTCGCGCTCTCTAAATTGCGAATATAGACAAATATAAAGCCCCGGCTATGTGCCAGGGCATCGTCGACATTCTTTTTGAGGGAAAACAATAAAGAAAGGGAGGAAAAGTGGAAAATATAAAGAAACCGAGCTCTTATCCGACCTGGAAGACACAACACGGGCAGAAAACCGCCTTCCTCTCAATGGGCATTGGGCAAGAGGCCAATTAGGGAAACTTGGCATAACCCTTGTAATGATCCCCGGGTTTGCGCAGGGTGCCGAAGGAGGCTGTGAGCCCGTGACTTCGTGAAGAGAACTCCTCAGCCGAGAAGCCGTTCTGCATTCTGCAACGCAAGCAGCCAAGTCAGCACGATGCCATGCGCAAGCTGCTCGCGTGCGGTCGAATCCTTGATACATTGGTCGAGACCCAGACCTAGCCTAGAATGGTGGGATGAATTCTGGCAAGGTTTACAGGCTTGAGCACGTCTCCAGTATATATACAACCCGATTTTTTGATGAGTGTTTTGTCCCAAGTAATGGGCCTTTGTCTTCACGAGATACTAGCATTAGAGTATTGCACTGATTTTAATATCTCTTCTTCTACTGTAGGCAAGATATAAATTTATTAATTTATTAAACATCTATTGAACTATAATAGAGCGATACAAATCTATGACTCTATAAAAATATATAATTACCCAGGTAACTAGACAACAGAACTTCAGCTCTAAGAGTACATGTACATCGGTGGAATATTTACTGTATACCGTGCCATCCGACTCTGAACGCCGAATTTCATATTCCTCAAAAGTCAGATGAACCGCTGGCCCCAGCTCTCCCTTCTGATGATTGGCTCTGGGTTTATCGAGAGGTTGAAAGGGCATATTATCAAATAAGTTGCCTCCCCTTGTTCACGCCGCAGCGCTTGCGTGGCAGGAAAATTCCCGAGCACTGTGTATGGAGAGATAATCCAATATTTGCTCAAATGATGCTGTGTATGTAAAAATAAACACCGTACTTTCCCATCTAAATGTAAGAAACGCCGCATGATGCCATCCGAGATCATACCATAAATGAGATTCGTGATCCTCCAGGACCCGACCCCTGGCCGAGACGATGCTGTTGAGCAGCCACCCATATATGCCATGAATTTGTCCTACTCCTGGGCCGAGAAATTCTTTCGCCTATATAATGATAGAGAAAGATTTCAAACGATTTTGGCACAATATCCAACAGTTAGCTCGTGGCCCGGAATATAGTTCCCAATTCCAGAGACCAGTTAGTCGTAGGACATCGAGACATCGACTTGAGGGGATTGATTTCTGAATTGCGTCTCTGAGGGCAAGTGGGACATCGTTTATTCTCCGGAAGTCTCTCATGTAGTGGGGGAGGCTTGCTGACAAGCTTCAATGACAACCTGCTCCCTTTTGTTGGACGAAGAAGAAAGCGTCCAGCCGGCCTAAGATCGCAATACGTCGGGCGGTGATCTTGAGAAGGGGGATTGTCGGGAGAGACATGGTGAAGCAGACTGAATGTAGGGCAGGACCAACAAGATAATGGGCGCTAGATCTGATAAGAGAACTGTCTGTCTTCTAGGTATGTATGGTCAAAGTCGAGTTCCAAGTGCAAATTGAGTTCTACCAGATGTTTCTTTATCAATCATATGAGTGTTCTGTTCTTCGCTTGAAGCATTTCAGTGTCACAGGCAAAGCCGATATTGAAGCTACATGTATGTACATGTACTTTAATATGTAAATAGGCAATGCATCAAACTGAAGTGTTAAAAGCTTTCTTAGACGGGAAATATTGAGATCTTCTATCGCAAAGAGCAGAGATGTAGGTAGCGAAGATTGTAATTTAAATAATAATAATAGTGAGAGGTAAGCCAACCGTAGGGAATCGGGGATTGTTTGCAGATCTATTTATAGGCAGGATCTCGAGCTACTCGGCCTGGGCTGGTCAGATTGCGCCACAGCATAACGTTTCTGTTCATTTACCCTTTCATTATTGTTTTTATGATTGAATTTCTCAGGTGTATCCATTCAATTCCTCATCGTCGTGGGCTGTATGTTCGCCGGGAATTGGTATCAGCACATTGCATTGTGTTTCGGCTGTAAGCGATATAAACAGTGTGGTCCACGTATTTAAGCATAAAATCAAGGTGTAAACAAACTTCCGGGGTGGGCGATGTCGACCAGGGACACGAATCTCTGTAACTCTGTTCAGACGTTTATTCAAAAAGCATAATCTGCAAAACCTTCCAGCTGACGATTTCCGCGAGTTCTGGAGACTCTTGTCAGTGCTTAGTGAGAAAATGTGATTTATTGGCGTTGTTGACATAACAGTTCTACTGGATAGAAGCCGTTTGAAAAGGGCGTTAGTGACTTTTTTTTCCATATTTAGCATCGCTGGTTGCCGTGGAGAGCGAGGGGTTGAGGTTTGCAGGCGAAAAACCCACTCCACACAGCTTGAACCAGACCCGCTGTTCCACATACCAGATCCTGAAACCATAGGTCTACAGGCAGCGAGCAATCCACAGAAACAGAGACCGGTCTGAAGAGGAGATCCTGGTGCCGTATCGAGCAGAGAAGAAACATCAGTGCTGGTGATGGGTTCAGCTGTCATCCCGCCCTAAACAAACAAATCCTGGGATTCCGCCGCAAGCTCCGTCACAGCTCAGCCTCACCGCAGACCCGACACCATCCCAAAACCTCCAGGCATCGCTTTTCCCTCGTTCTCTCACACACCTCTCGCTTCTATCCTTCGTAGTAGGGATGAGCTGCTGATTGACTTTCGGATTGTCATTATTCCTGTTTCATGCGTTCTTTCGCTTTATCCTCATCGGCTTTTTTTTAACCTTACGCAAACAAGCAAACGCACTACTCATTTACCTCATTCATTGACTAGAACGGCTACCTAAAATACCTAACACCCTACAGTATAACCGTTTACGTACACATCGCTATCGTTTCACCAGCGAAAGACGTACTGGAGCGAGCGTATCCGGGCTGAGTGAGATACACGGGGTGGAGATACCAGCGGGGAGGGCTACACAGGCACATTATATACCATACCACAACATACAATTAGCCCTTCATTATGTTTGGGTCACTTAAATTCCCTAGGGTGAAGATGCTTCTTCATGCCTTCCAGGGCTTCGTTGTGTTTTTGGGCTGGGCTCTTACAATCGCCGTGTTCACACAAAAGGGAGGCACAGATGGCCGGACGGCGTACTATTTTGCTCTGGTATGTGCGATTTACCCAGGGACAGACACAGGGTGCTCTAGCTCCAAAAGGAACTCAATTGCTAACTATCTTTCCTATTTGTTTTTGGCGTTGTGTAGTGCTGGATCACCGTCCCCGCCCTTATCTACCTGGCCGCAGTGCCCTTATGGCCGCGAACTAGAAAGTTCGGCAATGCGTATGCTTTCGCAGTCATCGATGTGCTATTCGGTATCCTTTGGTTTGCTTCATGGGTGGCTGTCGCATCATACGTCGCTGAGGGGAAAAAGGCAGACGATAAAGATGACAAAGAAAAGGACAAAGAGGGCAAGACTGGCTGCGATGCCTTCAGATTCGGCACCGCCGCAAAGTGCAACTTGAGCACCGGAACTGTCGTCCTAGGCGTGATAGTATGGTACGTAGAGTTTTTAAAATCCCATTCCCAGCTGAGAAATGTACTCAACGTTAAAACTAACCCCACACCCTCCTCTCCCACCAGCCTGCTCTTCGTCATTACCTCTTACATGTCCGTCCGCAACCTCTCAGAATACCGCCGCAGCGGGACCATGCCCTACGAAGGCTCCACCGACCCCTCATTCGCCGCTCACTCCAAAGCCGCCTTCTCCTCCAACCCCGCCCACGACTTCGACGAAGAAGACGACCGGGACGCCGAATTCCGCTCCGGCCGACGCTCCACAGAAGCAGCGACCGGCGGCCCCTCATCGTCCCTTGGATACCGCCGCGACCAAGACGACGAGTATACGCTGCTGCACAACAGCGAGGCGGACGATATCGGCGGAGGCCCGCATGGAACAGCCGCGCCACCGCCCATGTATGATCCCACAAGGGACCATGATGGTGGTGTGAACAGCACGCCGCTGCCGGGCGCCAGTGATGCTGCTGGCAGTACCTATTTGCATGATTATGATACTAGCTATACGGGTGCGTATGGGGCTGGGCATCAATCGCAGGCGTCGGGGAGTTTTAATGATCGGTACGCGGATCGGTAAAGGGGGTGGGTTGGTTTGGTTGATTGATTGATCTGGAGCGAATTAAAAATATAGAATGATTTGTATTTGGGGGTTTCTGTTTTTCCTTGGCCCCCTCCATCTTAATATATATTGTTAGGAGTACCCCAACTCACCCTGGGAGTGTGTTTGATATTTTTCTCATGTACGTTTTAACGGATACCATTTTGGAGCGCAGGTTGTATCTTCCGTTTGTTAGTTCGCGATGCCCATTTTCTGCTGACATATGAATTTCTGTTTTTTCTTTTTTTCTTTTTTATACTGGAAGAAACGCGAGGGGAAGTTGAAATGGGGGAACGGGGGAAAAAGGAAAAATGATCTTCTGTGAGGTCCAGATTTTTTTCGTTCGTGAGTTGTGCTGTGCTTTTTATGCCTGTATTTTTCGGTTTATCGAATGTATAACTTGTTCCCCATGCGAAGCATTTACATGTATGTAATAATATACCCAGGTACCCTTTGGAGGGAGGAGCAGACGAACGACGTTGTTTTTCTGTTTTCAAATATATTTGGCATCTTTGTTGCATAAGAGATTTCCAAAAGAATATGCGTTTTCAGAAATTCCTAGATCCGGCGGGGGTTAAGGGGTGAAGCGGTTGCTGGCACATCTCTTATCTGTACTATGTGCTTAAAGTAAATAGATGACATTTTGTTTCCCAAGTCAATCATTTCCGTGCCCCTATTTCCACATAACTCTGCCTACACAGGTGTGGGCCACATCTGCATCGTATCCCAGAAATAGAACAAAGCGATTCACACCGCAGAAGTAGGGAGCAGCATACGGAAAAGGCATCACCTATCACCTATCCCCCCACTGTCCAAGCGGCGGACAGCTTACATATGGCCTAAACCCTCAGTATATCTATCCCCACAGTCTAACCATCCGACGATCCTGTCTCAATTTTCCATCTCATGCGCTCCCCAATATCCCATGCCCTTCATAATAATCATCATAACCATAATCATCACCCGCATCCCCGTCCTCCCCCTCCCCTCCGCTCCCCCCTCCCACCCCAACAGCTCTGCCCTCCCCATTCACATCCCCGCCAAAATCCCCAAGCATCCTCCCCATCCCCTCCCCCTTCCCACTCACCTCGATCTGCGCCAGCCCAAACTCCAAGCCCATCAACGCCCGCTCACCCCCTTCCTCCTGCCCACCCTTCCCTTTCCCCTTTCCATTCCCCTCCCCCATCCCAAACCCCCCAAACAGCTCACCCCACAACCCTTCCGTAAACACTCTTGTCGTCTTATCCGCCCTAGCGTGATAGTACGGGTCATAGACGTCCCCCTCATCACCGCTATCCGTAGGTTCGCGCTGAGTCCTGGCGTGCGGCCTGCGAAGGAGGTCATCGGGACGGGGGAGGAGGGGGTTGTCTCTATTCCTGTTAGACCTATTATTGTAAGCGGTTGGAGGTGAGTACTGGTTCGTTTGCTGGTTCTGGTTCTCGCGCTGGTAGTTGCCGAATTTGTCGATGGTGACTGCGTGGCGGTGCGTGGAGCGGGTGAAGAGGTTGGGTCGACTGGGGGAGGTTTCGGGTTCAGGATTGGTGAGTGTGTTGGCGGTGGTGTGGCTGTGGTTGTTGGGGAGTGATCTCGATCTGGGGAGCGGTGTTGGGGTTTGGGCGGTTGGAGATTGTGGCGATCCGGTCGAGGAGGTGGATGAGGGTGGGGAAGGGGTTGGAGGGGGATTGTCGTCTGTGTTGTTTCTGCGGTTATAGGGAAATTTGCCGAGTGTATAGGTGTCAGAGTCAGAGGACCTGTCGGTGGCTGCTGGACGTTTAGGATTGGGATGGCACAAGCTAGACGTCTGGGCGATGGATTCTCCTGGGGTTGTCTGTGTGGAGGTTGACAGGTACGCGTTTGTCTTTGCTTTCTTCGAGGGGGGAGTCGAGTATAGTTGGTAGAGCACGGGCGGTGTAGCTGTAGATGAGGTGCTATGGGCAGCGGCATCCGTTCCGTCAAACGTTTCCGAACTCCGTGCGCGCTTGCGACTGGATGCACTAGATGCGTCCTCTGGGATTTCCTTCTCATGCAACGAAAGAGCCGCTCCAGCTGCCGTTTCAGTCTCAGTCCGAGAAACTTGACTTTCCGGCTCCGCAGCCCCTATCACGTCCTCCAACTGCTGTTGTAGATTTTGATGCCCCGATTCCCGCTCTGCCACCCCTGCCCCAGCCCTCTCTTTCTTCCTCGTATCCTGAAAGGCTTTATATGCATCAAACGCAGCATTCCTCGCTTTCCAATACGCTTCCGCATTCCCCGACGCCGCAACGAGAATCTGCTCGAATTCCATCGGCAGACCTTTCCATTCGCTCTCTCTTTGCAGCTCAGACACCATTTCCTGATGCCGTTTGTTCCACTTGCTTATCAGAACATTGGGAGAATTCCATGGCTCTTCCGCACAAGTCTGCCCGTGTTCCCCGTCCTCCTCCCGCTCGTTGCTGTCTCGGCAACTCTCCAACTCTCCATTGCTCTTCATCAGCGGATCAAGCACAACGGCGATTAGTGCACGATTTACCTGGTCGACGCTGCATTTGTACTTGCGCGCCAGTTCGCCATATGGGAAAACATGTGCTATGGCATCTGCCATGTCCGTGAAGAATTGGTTCGGAAACTGCAAACTGGACGAAGCATGTTGAGCTCTTGTTCCCTGTCCAGGAGATGCAACCGATATATCTGCGAGGGCGGGCGCTGGATATGGAGATGCCGCCTGGTTCTTTTCACCGGGATTTCCCGCAGCTGACGGGGAGATTGTTGGGGAGGGCGATGGAGGCAGAAAGTAAGGACTGCGCTCGATTGGAATGGTAGATTGAAGAAGCCATTCTGCCGTGCTTGGGGAGAGCAGATGGGTAGCGCCTTGAGTTTGTCCGGTTGCTGTTACTTGCTGGCCATCCACGCCATTCGCAGCGAAAGAATTGCCTAATATTTTGGGTAAAGTGGTTAGACAGGACCTTGTAAAACCGGGCGAGTGGGTATAGAACTTGCTTACCTCTCTGCTGGCAGTTGCTGGGGTTGGAATCTCCTTGGGAGCATCCTGGGTCTGAGGTGATTCTGTTCTGAGCACATACAGAAACACTGGTGATCTGAAGCTCATCTTCATCATCAGAATCAAGGACTACGAGGGGAATTATTTCACTCATGATGATAGCTCATTTATTTGCAAGTAAAGGTATTGGTGAAAGGAAAACAGCTTGAAAGCTAAGTAATCACAGATGAAATATGAGATAGCCACAGAGAGGACTCAGATGAACAGTTACAACAATGATTGAAGAGAGAAAAGAAGATGAGGGGTAGAACACAAAAGAATAAACCAGTGACTGAATGCATTCTAACAAAGAATGAAGATATTTGTGTGAACAAATATCCAAATATAAAAATAAACACATTCACAGACAAGTTTACCGCATAACACAGCTGTTATGGTGTTCATGTAGATTGCTAATCTTCCCCATATCATTCAATACATCCGGAGGTGAATTATCAAGACATTTCAAAATCAAGCAGTATGAGCTTGATTTATTGCCTCAATACAATTATTACCTTGCTCAAAAATGAACTAAGCCAGTATTTTGTTATGATCTAGATAGCAGGCAGGGTTGAATCTCTTGTATCTGCTTATGCAGGTTGCCTTCACGTACCCCGCATATGGTGAAAACAACGAGCTTAGCAACATTATCCTGAAGCAAAGAGAAAGAAGGGAGTAAGGGCGGACTGAAAAAAAAAACCGTATTGCCCGCAACAGACAATACTCCGCAAATCAGCTAGGTAAACTGGAACAGACAGGAAATCCACTGAGTATATAGAGAGCCGGCCAGAACCAAGAGACATTTTGACAGGATCATGTCCATAGATGTTGTTGAAATTTGATAGAGCCTAGTTCGCAAAGCCGCATTTCAGGGCTGAGAAAACGCTTGTAAAAAAGCCAAAGCAGCAAACGGTATCCAAGCACAGAGGCCTATGAGGCGTGAGATGATTTAAGCGCGATTTTCGAGCTGTCGCTGCCGCCAACAGCATGAGGGAAAGGCTCCCCATTGCTCAGCAATAATAATAATTGAACCAGGGCGCGCGCGAGAAGCGATGGGAAGAATTACTGGTTGAACTAGCAAATTGTTCCCCTGGAATCAGGACCGGCGGCATGCAAGGCCGGGATCCGGACGCCAGGATTTGGAGTCCATCGTAGTTACAAACTCCCACTAAAATAAAAGTAAGGAGAGAGATCCTTTCCTCATCCCAGCCTGTGTCAGTTTGAGATAGCGCGAACCCCCTTAGTTTGTTGGATCCTGTGCGGTGAGAGTGTGAGTATAGGAGATTGATACTGTATATTGGTGATTTGAAATGAAGAGAGGGAGGTGGTACATAGCAATGGTTCCACTGGGAGTTTCTGGTTCCATCTATTCCTTTTCATTCCATGTCACAAAGGCGGCACAACAGGCAGGGTAGACATTGTCCCTAGGTATTATATGGATTGCGCTGTCCAAGACAGAATAGAATAATAATGCCCAAAGAGTCCAAAAGCGAGGAAATGGCAGGATGCGGTGAACCAACACCTGTCAGATCTCCGGGCTGGGTGGACACCAGGTATCCGGTATTACCAGCAGAACAGCGACCAAGGAGCCTTGGCAGCCAACCCACAGGCGCGAATTCAACGACAATGCTTACCAGGACAGCGTATAATACCGTACGGAACTGTACCAGGAGGATCGGGCGGTGGCTAAACTGCGGCTGAGGTAAGCAGACCCCAGGCCGGGCGTTGCCTGATTGGGGAATTCTGTCCCCTTGGCGCCCCTTGCCTCTGCGGCGGTTGCGTCTTCCCATTCTCTTCCTCCTCTTCCTCTTCCTCCTCCCTCTCACCACGTCGACAACCATCTCCATACGATCAAGCTCCCACTCCTCCCCCCCCATCTTCGTCATCTTCTCCAGTATCTAGGGCACTAAGCTACCCTTCCAACCCCCTCCCTTCAAGTCCCCAAAGGCAGCTCCAGCTTCCTGAGTTCAATCTCGCAGCGGTACATACACCCCCTTTCCAGCCAACCACCCCCCGTGTTCCGTTACCCACACACACTCAGCCCTCCAAACATCATGTCGACTGCCAACGAACTGGCCGATAACCTGGCCTCTGTCTCCATCAACGACACTGCCAACGGCGCTACTCCCGCAGCTGCTGCCCAGACCGATGCCACTGCTGCCAGTGCCGATGAGGGACGTCGCTTGTATATTGGGAATCTCGCATATGCGACCACAGAGGGGGAACTCAAGGACTTCTTCAAGGCTTACACCATGTTAGTACCTTCTTTTTTGTTTTGCTTCACGATTTTTTTTTTTTTTTGCGTTGTATTTTGTTTTTCCAAAAAAGAAAATTCATATCTGCGCTGTCCTGTCGAGTTGGATACTGTTATTTGAATAACATCTTCAACAACAAGCGAAAAGAGAGGATTCTTGTCACTATTACAGCTGTGACATGGTTTAACAGCTTTTCGTTCTGTCTGGGGGACTGGCATCTGAGTTAGATACAGAGTGCAGTCTTGTTTTATTTACAAACACGCCTTGTCACATGCTACTGATTGTGAAGTTAGCTCACTAACATATCTGTTATCACTATAGTGAAAACACCTCCATCCCCGTGAACCCCCGTACCAACCGCCCTGTTGGATACGCCTTCGTCGATCTTGCTACCGCGCAAGAGGCCCAGGCTGCCATCGCTGAGCTCTCTGGCAAAGAAATCCTCGAGCGCAAAGTGTCCGTCCAGCTTGCCCGCAAGCCCGAGCCTGCTGAGAACAAGGGCGAGGCTGTTAGCGGTGGTGAGGGCGCCAGTGGAGGTGAGGGTCGCAAGAGAGGCTCTGGTCGCGGTCGTGGACGTGGACGTGGCCGTGGTGGCAGATTCGGCCGTGGTGGCCGTGCGGTACGTAACTCCTTCCTATTTTGCCCTTGTCATCCACGTTCTACCCACACGGCACAGTGATATCAGTGTCTTTCGTTTATTGACATTCAACCCCGCGCACTTTCCACATTTACATTTGACTGACGCGAAGCGGACGCAGCCAAAGGAGCAGAATGGAGAGAACGCGGAAGGCACCACTGAGGGAACCCCCTTGGCCGATGTGACTAATGAGCCTACCGATGCCTCCAAAGACGCCAAGGCACGTCCTCGTGTTCACAAGCAGCGTGGCCCACCTGAAGATGGTATCCCATCCAAGACTAAGGTTATGGTTGCCAACCTTCCTTACGATCTTAGCGAGGAGAAGGTATGACCCGACGTCCTTGTAAATCTAATTAGTAGTTGAGGGGAATATTAACCATTATCCGCTCTACAGTTGAAGGAACTTTTCGCTGCCTACGAACCCGTCTCCGCCAAAATTGCACTTCGACCCATCCCGCGCTTCATGGTCAAGAAGCTCCTTGCCCGTGGTGAGCCCCGCAAGGGCCGCGGATTCGGATTTGTCACTCTTGGCTCCGAGGCTCTCCAGGCCAAGGCCGTTGAGGAGATGCACGGCAAAGAAATCGAAGGGCGTGAGATCGCAGTCAAAGTTGCGATCGACAGCCCCGGCAAGGAGGACGACGTCTCTGGTGGAGAGCAGGCTCCCGCTGAAGCCACTGCGGACGCCCCTGTTGCCGCTTAAATCAACAATACTGTAGCCCTACCCGACAAAAAATGATTAGGTATTGAAAAGGGCTCCACAACAAGGCGTATGACAATTAATTAAGGCTTTTTGATGAATATTCTGTTAACGGGCTGTATGAAATTGCTCAAATGGTGAAATATTGTTTTTTACAAACTCTTGGAACTGTTTTTGCCGTTTCTTATCCAGGCCCCCTTCCCCTGCCTCTCCTGGTTTCGTTACAGGAGGGTTTGTCTTTGGGATGGATGCCAACGACGGAAAAAACGCACAGGAAAAGTATCCATTTCAAACACGACAAGAGAAAAAGAAGACCCTAAACTCAAAAAAATGAAAAAAAAAAAATCAATTACAACCAACAATCGACAAGGAGGAAAAAGCACCATTGCAGCATTTCCCAATTTTGGGCCTCATGGCCCGCTTTTTACGATGTATCCTAGATATTTTCAATCAGATTATGAATTTGTATTATTTTTGCCTCGTTTGTCCTCATTTTCTTAAACCGCTCCCTCTAGAAGACCGTAACGTAAAAATACTGCCTATATGTATGCTGGGGATTGAACCTGGGCCTGCGGGGAACCAATCAGAGCGGAATAAGCTTGACGACACACCAACCGCCTTCGCACCTTCACATCAGCCGCGTTACAACCCCCTTTTCTCACCCTTTGGATTTGCCTGTGCAATCTATGCCATTCCTTGACCTATTTTGGAGCGAAGACAAATTGAAGGTGGTGAATTTCACTCTCTAGCTGCCGCCACGTTCAGATCCAACCACCAACACCCTACACCCTACACCCTACACCCACTAGCTTTGCGGGCGCACTTAGACAAGGCACACAGTCAGCGATATAGGCGCGGCAATTGGAGCCATTTCGCGCTGCGACAAGGGAGCTGGAGGGCAACCTTGATCTGGGAAAACGGCTACGGAGAGAATTCCGTTATACTCCGCATGCTTGAGTTAAAGTTAACTATGGGAAGTTGCGAAGGTTCCAAGGTTAACTAAACTAAACCTTATATCGACGACGCGGCGATTGGCGATTGGTGTTTAGACGAGACGGGGGAAAAGAGAGAAAAGAAGGGAAGAAGACAAGTGCACAAGCAGAGCCATATTTATTTGCACCCTGATATCTGAGAAAACGGAACATTCCCCCCCTCCAACAAAAGGACAGGACAGGATAGCGAACTTTATCCCCCGCCGCGGCGCCGCCCGATTTTTATTTTTTATTCTCCCGCACAACCTTCCCCACTCACCACAATCGCCGGCGCTTCCCAACCCAACCCAACCCATCCCCCACATCCGCTACCGCTACCGCTTCCGCTCCCGTTTCCCGCATCCCGCTTTCTATCATTTTCGGTTTCCCGGCTCCCTGCCTCGACTCGCGGGAGCGTCCCGTCCTCCGTAAACCTAGCCCTCCGAGCTTGTGCCCAAAACAATCGCCAGCGGTGTGTGCGTAGGACGGACGGGAAAGGGAGGAGGAATATTATCTTATATCTATAGCGTGGTGTTGAGGGAAATTGGACAGTGGCGCGCACACGTACACGCACACACACACACACACAAACACAGACAGAGAGTGAGTGAGATAGTGTGTGCGCGTGGGTGAGGAAGGGAAAGAGACGAAGAGAAGATGTCGAAGATTTGGGAGGTGGATCCGGAGACGAGGAGTAAGGTATGCAGTTTTTTGTTATATTTGCTCTGCAGTGTTATCTGGTTTATTTCTCTTGGTTGGGGGCAGTAGCACTACGTGGCATATGGATTGAACCAAAGCATTGATTCGCTGACATTGCAGGAACGGCGAATGTGCCGTGCGGCTCGAGATGAATATAGCTCCTACTCATCCAGAAAACCAAGGGCAATGATCGATGTTGTGATTGCGGCGCGCCGTCGCCTCAATGGGTATGTGCTCTTCCTTTTCATTTCCATTTCATTTCCGATCTAAATACGTCCCTTGCTACAAAATACCGATTCTAACATATTTACCTCGTTCCCCGACAATACAGGCCTCCCCAAAATTCGGCACCTTCATCTGCCTAAACTGCGCCGGCACCCACCGCGGCCTGGGCGTGCACATCTCCTTCGTCCGCAGCATAACAATGGACGCCTTCAAGCTCGGCGAGACCCAGCGCATGGAACTCGGCGGCAATGACGCGTGGAAACTCTTCTTCGACGAGCATGCGGCGAACGTCGCGGAGGGTCGCACGTTTGAGGACTCGACCATCAAAGAACGTTATGAGGGAGATGTCGGAGATGAATGGAAGGCAAGGTTGACGGCGAAGGTTGAGGGCCGGGAGTACGTGCCTGGTGAAGAGAAGAAGATGCAGACGTCGAGGGTGAGTACGCCCTCTGTCCCTGTTTCAAGTAATGGGAAGGGTAAAACAACCGGTAGGCCTATATCTCCTGAAGTGGTGGGGGGTACTGGGAAGAAGGAGCGGAATGAGGCATACTTTGCATCTCTGGGGTCACAAAATGCGGATAGACCGGAAAACATCGCGCCGTCGCAGGGTGGGAAGTTTACGGGGTTCGGGGGTGGGATGCCACCGGCTTCCTCCGCTCCTACGCGAAACGTACAAGATGGTAATAATGGCGTGATTCCCGGGTTAAATGATTTTCAGAATGATCCCGTTGCGGCATTATCGAAGGGGTTGGGTTGGTTTGCGACTACGGTGGGGAAGGGGGCGAAGACTGTTAATGACTCGTATTTGCAACCCGCTGCGAAGACGGTGTGTATCCCAATTTATTTTTTATATTGCTCGTTTTTTCTTTTGTTTTTTCGAATGCGTCTTCCGCCCACTTCATCCGCTTAGCTACCCCACCGTTCCTTTCCTTTTCCTTCCCTTAACCCAAAGAAAAACCCATTTCAACAAAAATTTACTAACAAATAAGACGAAACAGCTCGCTGAAACCGACCTAGCCGCACAAGCCCGCCTCGCCGCCGCAGAAGTGTCACGAAACGTGACAACAGGTACACGCGGCGCCGCAGATGCCCTCAGCCGCTTCGTCGAAGGGCCACCCTCAGCAGGATCGGCGTCAGGTGGGCCCGGCGCTGCCTTTGGATCCCAAAGACGGACGTTCGAGCCTGAGAGAAAGGACTTTTGGGACGATTTTGCTGCATTGGGTGAGGAGAAGAAGAGGACTGGAGCCATTGGGACGACTGCGATGAGAGGGGGAGGGGGAGGGAGTGGTGGGGGAGGAGCTCCCTCTGGCGGTGGTGCTGGTGCTGGCAGCGGCGGGACGGGTACGAAGGGGAAAGACGATGGGAGTGGAGGTGGTTGGGATGATAATTGGTAGATTTTCTTTTTTTATATATATATATTTTCTTTATTTTCATTTCATTTTCATTTTCTCTTGTTCAAGGTTAGAATTGATGGGTTGAATCGGAATTTTCTCCCTTGCGTGGTTTTCTTCTTCTTCTTCTTCTTTTTACTTATGCGTTAGACGATATTAGTTTTGGGTCTCTTCTTCTTCCTGTTCTTGTTTATAAATTATTGCCTCCTGATTAAACTGCGCGCCATCCCCTACACTTCTTGGTATCGTATCAGGGGTTCCGATATCCGAGCATACTTGCACATAAAACATATATTTCTTAGTCTTGCCGGGGGTATAATGGTTATCTGAGGTGATCCCCAATGAACATTTGAACGAAGGTTTTCTTAACTCTTTCAAAATCCTCTTCCACAAGTCCTCTGAATGCTTGCCAATGTGCAATGTGCCGCTTTTCCACAACCTTGGATCTTTTTAGGGTGGGAAAGCTTTCGGCACCACATTGGCCGTTTCGTATCGTCGTAAGATAACCTAGGAGTGTCGATGGAGGGTAGAGAGATATCGGGGCACTGCAACTAAGTGTCTGATATAAATTCGTGGAGATATTTTGACCAAATCTACTTTTAATAGCTGTAACTAGCTATCCTATGTAAAGAACGAGTACTTTACATTTTGTTCTGTACGAGATCGTAAAGTCTAAGAAAAAATTGCTCCTTCGGCTTATTGTGCTGCAAATGAATGGGTGTTGACTCACCTTTTCGCTTCAGCTTTCCGCCTATTGAGTGAAATGCTAGGAATGAATGCTGAATATACGTATGTGGGAGACAACTAACCAACCGTTGAAATGAAAGAATAGGAGGATAAAAGAAAGAAAAAGAAGAAAAGATATATTGTTACATATTTTGACAGATCTCTTACATCCTCCCCAAGTCCGGCAAAACCACCCTCTCCCTCTGGCTCCCCATTTTCTCAAACCTATCAACGCTCATAACAAACGTTCCCCTCCCGCCGGTTAAACTCCGTAAATGCTTCAGGTACCCTACCATCTCCTTTAGTGGCACCTTGGCAGTTATAGTCCGCATGGGATTCAAGCTGTTGTTACTTGCGGCTGCCGATGTCGACCCATACTGGTCGGGGGGCACGTAGATTTTGGAAACATCAATTGGGGGTAGGTCATCATTACTTGACGCTGATGAAGAAGACGCCTCAGCGTCATCGTCGAGCGATAGAATGTGTCCACCTCGAGCCGATGATATGTCATGTACGATAACGCCCATGTTCGCTTCTGGTACACTGATGGTAACGTGCATGACCGGCTCCATGAGCACGGCTGTTGATGCCACCTCTTTTAGAGCAGACTGAGTGGCGAGGCGTGCAGCCGCGGATAAAGCGGATGTTGTAGTCTCATTTCCGAACAAATCGGCGTTTATATCGAATGTGATAGTTACATGTGTATTGTGGAGAGGGAATGAGTTTTTGGGGCCCCGGGACAGCGCGGCAAGGCAGCCGTTGTAAAGGGAGGTTTTGACCGCGGCGAGATCAAGGTGACTGGGAAGGAGATCTTCCGACGCTTTTGGCTTTTTGTAGCTATGATGGTTGGAGACAAGACCCGGGGCGAGGATTGTGATGCGATTTCCATCGTGCTTTTCGTCAAGAAGTAGGTTTTCGTGTGGTTCGTGTTCTTCATCGAATTCGTCGGGATTGAAGGGCTCAACCACTGCTGTACAGCCTGCTTTCCCTTTCCGACCCGCAACTTCTCTATCAAAGACTCTGGTTATTGAGGGCGAGGTTCCGGATATGCATTCACGATAACCGATTTCAATTTGACCCATAGTGACTTTGGCCTTGAAGTCATTTACGAGTCTGTCCCTGGCGATCTCAAGATGCAGTTCACCCATCCCACTCAATAGGGTTTGGCCAGAGTCTTCGTCAACTGTAATGTGGAGGCTAGGGTCTTCCCGTAGAAGCAATGCTAGCATTTCAAAAAGATGTTTTTCCTCGCTTAGGCTGTGAGGTTCGAGACTAGCGAAAAACACCGGTGGTGGAACAGCTATCGGACGTAGTTGTAGTTTATTGAGCGGTTCTGGAGGACCGGTCTTGCTTCCTGGATATGAAAGTAGTGTATCGCCAGTCCGTGCATATTTCAGTCCAACTATAACGCCGATATGCCCTGCTGGGATTGATTGTACTTCAATCGCCTCCGAAGCGTACATTTTCAGAAGGCGAGGAGCCCGTTCTGAATGGTGAAGGTGCGTGTTAAACAGAGATGCGCCTCGGTTGATTGACCCAGAGTATACTCGAACATAAACCAGGACGCCCCTTTTGGCATCGCTGACTACTTTGAAAGCAAGAGCACATCCTTCAAGCTTTTCAATGGCCGTTTGGGCCACCGAGTAAGGAGAAATATGCTTCTTCTTCTTTTTTTCCGTTGCATGCTTCTTGTTTTCTTGCAAAGTGAGGTCGCCATTTAATAGGCTTTGCAAACCCCCTTTAACTGAGCCGATGCTAATTTCTGGATCCGGGCGTTCGTTGGGACTTGGAAGAAGGTTCAGTACCTGATCAAGCAGAGGTTGAACGCCGATATTTCGGAAGCTTGCTCCGGTAAATACGGGAATCACTCTTGTCTGTTCTGAGTCCAGGAGGACTCTTCGGAGGCTCTCCAGGATTTCAATTGGCTTGACTGCCAGGTGATCCTCGTTGTGCTCCAAGAAATTTTCAATCATCACTTCATCATGTTCGCTCAGAAGTTCAACAAGTGCGACCCGCGCTTTTTTTAACTCCCTTGCAAACATCTCATCCGTTCCCTCTAGCTTAGCCAAGCTTGACACTGTGATTTTCTTGCCATCACCACCCTCCTGCCAGAGGAGGCCTTGAAGAGAGATCGCGTCGCCGACGCCCTGGAATCGCCCATAAGCAGATTCAAACCATGGAATTTGGCAGACGGCAGGCCAACTACCTAACTTCGATCCTATTTCCTGGACAGTTCGCCCAAAAGCTGCTCCATCGCGATCAAGTTTATTAATATACACAATACGTGGGATGTGGTATGTTGAAGCCTGATTCCAGACCTTCTCTGTCTGTGCTTCAACTCCTGCAACCCCATCTAGAATGCAAACTGCACCATCAAGGATCCGGAGAGACCGTAAAACTTCAAAAGTAAAGTCCGCGTGCCCGGGAGTGTCGATGAGATTGATGGTATGTGGTGCTGCTGATCTGGGAAGCCCTCTAGCTTTTAGCTCTTCTGGCGTTGGGATTGAATGTTCGTCTGACGGCCTGGGAGGCCAGTCGAAAGTGATTGCTGCCGATTGAATTGTGATGCCTCGAGCCCTTTCAGCCGGAAGAAAATCGGTCACCGTGGACCCATCATCGACGTCTCCAATTCTTCTGGTCACACCACTGTAATAGAGCATGCGCTCTGTCGTCGTTGTTTTACCAGCATCAATGTGAGCAATGATCCCGATATTCCGAACTCTGTCTAGGTCTACGGCACCCTCTGCTGGTTGGCCACCATCAGTTGAATACCACCGCAGAACCGGCTGGAGATATCGAGGTGATACTGCTGGCAATATCCTGGTATTCCGGATACATCTTGAGCACATCCATCTTGAGGGTACTCTAATTGGAAACATATTTGGCATTCAAGAATGATAAATGAAGCGGAATGTAAGTGCCGCAATGGATGTTAACTTGACATTGGAGTTTAAAAATGAACGTCCCAATGCTATATAACCAATTGAGGCATTAAAATACCCCGGCTGGCTATAAATTGACGAGCTGGAGGAGGAATTGCTCTGTTTTGCCCGGAATGAAGACGAACTGTTGTATTGTTCCGCATCCAGAATTTACCCGCGAAGTCTAAACCCGGCGCTAAGGTGGGCTGCAAGCGCCACTAGCGCCATCCGCATCCACTCAACGTCCGACGAGACTATGACATTGATCTCGACTACTTTCGCAGTTGTAGACATCATCCGCGCACCTTTGAAGTTTGTTCTAGCCTGCTGTATCCTAACAATTATCAAATTCTACGACGGAATTGCGACGGTTTGCTCTCTCTGAACCCGGTATCCTAAGGTGCGCTAGGGCAAACAGCGCGACTATCCTGGGTGCCTAGAACTCGACCTGGCCTCCCGATTATGAACCCACAGCCCTCCTTTGTCTGGCAGTGATATTCTCCCTTGAAATATAGTAAAACAAAGTGCGGCCGCCATGGACTATTCGTCTCTTCCACACGATCCGGAACATCCTGTCGGTTCTTCCCCTTGGGGTTCGACTTCGCCTCGAACCGATCGGACGTTCCCCGCATCTGAAGTTCCTCCATCTCCATTACCTCCCCAGCAATCACCATATGGCCCGGACGGTGAACGACAGCAGGACGAAGAGTCTACCACGCAGGGGCTATCTGAGCGACTCCAAGGTTCCCACATCGACGACCAAGTCCATGCAGAGCATTCCCCCTACCCTCCCACCAATTCTGAACAACCTCCTCAGCAACGAGCACAAGTTTCGGCCAGGTATCAAACCGGAGCAAGAAACAAAGCACGTCCAAATGCTCCCCAGTACAAATTACAGGCTAAGATTACGGGATTGGAGAGAACTGGAAAGAAGGATCCTATCTTGCGATTTGACGTCCACGTATGTCTCATTTATTCTCACATCAAAACCTTGCGCTTTTGCTAATTTCTATTATTGTGACAGACGAACATACCGAAGTTTCGAACAACTCAATTCCGCGACGTTCGCCGAACCCATTCCGAGTTTGTCAAGCTTGCTGATCATTTAATATCCTCCAACCCTGAGGCCATCGTGCCGGCCGTACCTCCTCCATTAACTCCAGCCGGCGCCGGAACGGATGAGGATGAGATTCGGGTGAAAGCGTCAATGCAGAGATGGCTCAATTACGTTTGTGCAAATGACGCCCTGATGCAAGATGAAGAGATGGTACTTTTCGTCGAGAGTGATTTTGGGTATAGCCCCGTCGTTCGGATGAAGCAGCCAGCTACCGGTGTTCGGAGAAAGGTTCTTAAACAATTTGCCCCTCCACCTGACGATACGCCAGAACTGCAAGATGCGCGCCCGGTTGTGAAGTTGTTTTATTTGGGCACCATGGATACAGGCCAAAAGGTCGATCGTGTTGTGAAAGCGAGAAAAAGTAAGCATATAGGCTCCGCACGATGACAACAACTTTTTGACTCCTTTTTTTTTCTAGGCCTGGCACTCGCGGAATCAGACCTCGGCGTAAAAATGGGCCAGATGCATGTCCAAGAAACCCACCCAGGTCTCGCTAATGCGTATCGTAAACTCGGGAAAGTGATTCAAGCTGTTGGCGATTACCACGCTGCCCAAGGAACCGCGGAGGCCACCACATTTGGTGATCCTTTAAACTACCATTCATCTGATGCGTTTATCGTCAAAGAGACACTGACAAACCGACACATCCTGCTCCGGGAGCTGATCCAAGCCCAACAATCCGCGCGTAGCAGACGCGCCGCCGCTGACAGATTAAAGGGAAGCACCTCCGTTCGATCCGACAAGGTCGACGAGGCCATCAGTTCCCTCGAAGACGCACAGGCGCACGAGGAATATTTAACCAAGAAAACCCAACGTGTAACCGCCAACCTCCTACAGGAAAAACGCCGCTGGTTCAAGCGTACGACATCCGATATGCTCCTCAGCATCCGTGAATACACCCTCCGGGAAATAGAAGCTGAGCGTCGCACTCTTAGCACTCTTGAAAGCATCCGGCCAGATATCCGTGCAATCGATGCCTCAGGTGGCCTAAGCCGGCTGGGTCGCGAATCGCACCCTGCAGCTCGTCGGGCTAGTTTGGCAGCAAGCCAAGGTCCCAAGGGCGATGCGTGGAGTGGTGTACCGCGCCGTGGTGACAGTTTAAGTCGAAGCATCAGTGGAAGTTTTATCTCGCCGATTCGCGAGGATGAAGGCGAGGCTAACGGAGGCAGAACACGTAACCGCTCCCTTAGCGGGTCTGGAATGATGGGTCTGCCTGAGGAAGAGGATGATGATCGAGTGGATGCCAAAAATGCGGCAAGTCGCTTGGCTACCAGTACATTTTAAGAGTGGCATGATATGTAGATTATGACGAGATATTCTCACTTTCCCTTCTTCTCTTCCTGTTCTTGCATCTGCCCGCCGCTGCTGTGAGCATGCCCTGCCTTTCTACCTTGCCTCCATTTTCTTTTTATTTATACTGGCTCCGTAAGTTGCTTTCTGGACGAAATTCGACTTTGTTTCATAATTTGAATTCGTGGTACATATTCATACACCCCTTATAACCGAACAAAAAATATAATAATACAAAAGAGAAGTCTATCCCCCACCCCCTCCCCCACATTCCAACACCTTCCCCCTCCTCAACAACGCCCCTCTGCGTCCCCTTCACCGCCTCCCCTCCGCCACAACCTCCGCCAACCCCACCGCCGCCAACGACTCCTCCACCCGCGCCACTCGCGCCCACGCCTGCCCCTCTACCACGCCCGCAAGCAGACCCTGGTCCTCTACGGATCGCAGGGCGCGCGCCATCTGCGCGTCTACTTGATGATTGCCACCTACGGGCGTGGCAGAGAGCTGGCCGTGCCTCGCACGGTCCCTCTCGACATTCACCACCTCTGCGGACAGTCTTGTGACAGACTGCCGCATAGTAGCAATTGTCGAAAGGGATTGCGAGGTTGTCTCCCGCAGAGCGAGGTATGCCTCGCGAAGGGCATTGTTTTGGGCTTGGAGGACTGCGAGGAAATGAAGGATGTCAGTGGTTTTTCCTGATGTAATTAGGCGGATGGAAGATGTTTTGAGATCAACTGATTAAAGAAACCAGTGTTGCGACGGTTGAGACGCGTTTGAAACGGCTTTTACAGTGGGAATGAAGTTAACTTACTGCCCATTTCCCGCTCTGGGGCCCGCTTCCTCCTCTCCTCCTCCTCCTCCTGCAGGGCTCTCATGAGCTTCCTGCCCGCTACTGGGGGCTCTGCCAAATTCGTTGTCAGCATCACGAAAGAGAAACGTTTAGTTCACGAGTTCGAGTGGGAATGTTGTAGATGAGGAAACATAAAGGCAAGGGGTGTCCACCTCCTGATATCTCCCGAAGAGATGAGAGCCCGCGGGCTTCTACATGGAGATGGTGGCTCTTCCCGGGCAGGGTGCCACACAGGTAGGCAGTAAACGAAGCGGAACGGGAGGTTGGTGCGGTGTATTAACGCGGTAGAGAGGAGACGGGTGGAGAGTGAGAAAGAAAAGAGGAGGAAAGGAGAGAGGAAGATGAGGAAGATGAAGAGGGAGAAGTGAGAGCGATATATTGAGGTGAGGTCTGACTAATCGGATTTCAAACATGCAAACAAACATTGTGATGGGAACAAGGAGAGAGTGAAGTGAGTCTGGTTCCATCACCATGGCAAAGAGATTGAACATGAGACTTACCCCCTGGCTTCACTTGTCTTGGGGCATCAGCGACTTTGCCTGTCTTATGATGTGCATAGAGACATTCATCCCCACTGTATTTACACTGGCCCTTCTCATTCCACCACCAACAGGTTAGGTGCTTAACTGAAGGTCTATCCCTCCTTGATCCAGAAGTGCTTGGTCTTGACTCAGATGACTGCAAACTCTGGAGTGGAGTGTTGCTTTGCTGAGCTTGAACTGTTGATTGAGCTTGTGATTGAGGTTGGAACTGAAAATTCTGGTATGTTTGCTGCACTCCAGACTGTTGTCCTGTGGTGAAGGCTGAGGACGGTCGCACAGGGAAAAATTGGTTTCCATTGTTATGCACTTGCTGGTTTCCTGCTCTTTGTTGAGGATGCTGCAACATTCGATTTTCTTCTTGCTGGGTCCATCCTGTTGCATTTGCTATGTGATAGGTGTGCCTACTCACAGTCCCCTGCACGCCTGAGAAAACCGATCCAAACGCAGTGGCTGATGTTAGCCCAGGACGAATTGAAGGCTTTGGTGTTGGGTGAAACTCTGGATCATTAAAAAACATTGCTCCTGCATGGCTCATTTGAGCTTCAAAACGCCATGTTGTTGCCGGGGGTTGGGTCTCTAGCCCGTCGGTTTCTACCGTATCCCTTGTTAGTGATCGGTATTCACGAGAGTATTCTTCGGGAATTGGCCCAGGGCTATCCAGTCGGTCAGGCATTCCGGAATAGAGGGACGGATCCCAATCAGCCATCCTGCCACGAATTATCGAGATAAATAGTTCTTTTGTCCTTCGAAATGCAACAGAACGCTGCGTTAGTGTGTTTATGTGCACTCAAAACCCAAAAGAATTTCCAAAAGGGTTTCCAAAGGGTTTTCAAAAGGCTTCCTTGAAACGAAATTGCTCAGAACGCAAGACGGAATCGATTTGCAGAATTCTTTGGAACTTTTGTGGTATCTTGATGGAATGTGCTTGAGGCTGGGTTTGGGGGAACTTGGACTGCTATACAAGTTTGATTGTATTCTCAGCGTTGCTACGAGAAGGCCTGTCTCAAGGTTGAACAAATTGGAAAAACAGTTGCTTTCAAAAGGAAGTCTTCCGAATACTCTTTTGAAAGGAGGATGGGAGCGAACAGATTGAGTCAACTCCTGAAGAGCAGGGCTTTGGGCGTTCTAGGATAGGATGCTGTTCACCTGGGAAGGAAATAACGAAAGGGCCTAGCTATAAGCTAAAACGAATTTTTGATCCAGGCGACGGAAAGACTGAACGGTTTAAAGTTGTCGACAAAAAAACGCCCTCTTTGCCTTGCGAGATCCCAACAGCCCCAGGGCTAAGGGATGGACCGCTCTTTGCTAGGTCGAGAGGACGATACCTTAGCTGCGTGGACACTAGGAGGCCAAAATACCCGACTTGGTATTAGAGACTGTCCTTTCTGAAGCAAAGAAGAGAACAAAGATGCCCTACACACTCCAAGACAGGAGATCTAGCAGGAAAAGGGGGCAAGCAGTGGAGCGGGATATGATGATGGAAAAGTGATAAAGGATTGGGTTTGATCAAAGGAATGTCAGAGGAGAAAAGGTGTGATTACTGATGAAGTCTTCTGAGTAATGTCAGAAGGAGAAGAAGAAGAAGAAGAAGAAGATTTTTGATCTGAATCTTTGTCTTATATTGAGTGTTGTGTGGTCCCTAGGTGTTGTTGAAGCCCCTTTAAGAGAGATCACGTGGAGGACTTGCCCTGCACTGCTTTGGACAGAGAGGATGAATTTGATATTCTGTCATGAATTTTCAGTTCTCTGCTTGGACAATAAGTGTCTGAAGAGCCAAATAACTACAACAATCGGCTCCTTGCATCTCGATGGAACACCCTATTATTACATATCCGATGAGCCCTTAGCTCCAAAATCCACAACGGAATATATGGAAGATCATGGGTGATGCCCCCTTTCTCCCATACAGCAAAATCACCACTCAGATATACATCGAATTCCAAAACCCACTATCATTTGCGAGCCGCCATTCCAAAAGGGCCTCCCTCCTCCCCCCTAAATCCCGGCGGCTGCTCCTCAATATCCGGATCCGTAAAGTATTTCACCACACCATCATTCGGCAGCTTATACCAAGAAGGTTTCTCTCTCACCCAATAATACACGGACGACTTATTCAATTCATCCCATCCGTTGTTCTTAGCTTCCCCTTCCCCTTCCCCCTTTCCTTCCGATCCCCACTTCACATCCCAATCATCAATAGACCCCCCGGCCAACGAAATCCGCTCCTGGTGCTCATTCATCTGGAACACCAAACTGGAGCCACACTTGTCGCAGAACCCGCGGCGGGCGTAGGTGCTAGCCGAGAAATATTTGGGTTGCCGGTCGTTCAGCCAGGTTATGGCCGCTGTGGGGAAACGGACGTATGTTTGGAAAGGTCCGCCCGCAGTCTTGCGGCATTCAACGCAAAAGCAGTGCGATAGGTGACTGGGAAGGGCGGTGGAGGTGTAGCGGAGGTAGCCACATGCACAGCCGCCTACGACGACCGGAGCTTGATCTGTGGTTGCTGATGTGGCTGCGGACATTGTTTATTTTTTTATTTCTTTCCGTTCTTATGTCTTTAGGTTTTGGAATATTTTTACTTAGGGGTCCTCTTGGTGGGGTTAACGGAAGCAACCACAGATATAGATTCCTCTTTGATTGTAAAAAGAGTATGAAATTCGATTTTCGTGGCTTTCCCGTCGTTTTTCGGAGCCGCTCAGCAGTCAACATGTAAACGAAGTAAACTTGGAAATAGTCTGCTATGTGGAGGTGAAACAGATACTAATATATCGTTGAAGGAAGGTCACATTTTGGCTCCAGGATTTCCTGAGCGCGGGGTATTTCCTGCAAATCGCCAGTCACAAGGCGCGCCGGGCGGGAATACGAGGTTGAGGAGGGGCAGGATTGAATGGTCCAAGTTACAGTCTTTAAAAAAAACTGGTAAATGATATGCTCGTAAGTTCGTAAACATGGATAGAAAAATCCTGGTTCCGCTGCATGTAACCTTGGGATGTTTGAGGTATTATTAAGCCGCTTCGAAATCCCCACGTTGAATTATTTTTGGTGACAGGGTCTACCTTGACATGTAAACGAGCTCTCTGAAAACTCAAATCTTCATAAAATGGAGAGCTGCATTCTTGGACAAATCTCATTTCTTAGGCAGGCATTCTCTCCTGTGGGGTAGTTAACTAGGGCTGGGAAGAACAAAGGCCCAACTCCATATATCGCGTGCTTCGAGACGGCGCTGAACAAAATCCCCGCCTTGCAGCGTGCTTCCTCTAAAGTATTTCATCAGAAAGCCACAATTGTATGTATTCATATTGTTTTTTCTTTTCTTTTCTTTTCTTTTCTTTTCTTTTTTTATTATTTTATACTTTTACCGGCTACTTGGTTCGGCCAACGATGGGTGCAGACAATGGTAATGAGATGCGAATCATGCATCACGTCACTACTTTAGAGTTTCTCTGAAAGTTAAAGATAACCAACAACAACAGAACTGAGGATGGTATGAAAGAACATCTGTTTGTGCAATATATTACTGGAACTATGAATACATTTCACCATGCCTATATATGCACTCGAGTTGTTGAATCTAGAGCAAATTGCCAAACCCAATGTAAGTCGCAACCATGAACGCTCCTCATATGAAATATGGCTTTGTATAAACAGCTTCAGATGCCGGATTCGGCTCCCTGCACATCATGTAGTTTTGAAAATGCCGCCGTAATAAACATGGGGTTTCCTTAGGCATCCTATGCAGAATACGCTCCTTTATTCTGCAAGTATTAATGAAGAGGAACGGCAAGCTCTCCTGCCATTGAACAAAGGTTATTTTCGACCGCCACCGGTTGGCCTTTGAGCGTCCCGCTCCACTCGCCTTTGCAAAACAAGGACCCCACTAGACCCACCATCCGGGCGCTTGGGAGCATTGAGTGCTTGTACACACAGTGCATAACGCTTTGGTAAAGACGTCACGGTGAAGGGTAAATAAAGTATGCCGCCTCGTACTGTGCCGTTAGCAGAGAGATTGTTGATATTGTAGCTTTAAGGGTTTCAATTGTTCTCGTGATTGATCATCACGTCCCTTGCGGTGTAGAAATGAAATTTGCCAGCAATTCAATTTGGAATGCGTGTGGTAGCCTGGCTTCCGTTATCCAAGGTCCGAAGATATATGCCTGTTAAAATGGTTAGCGAGATTTCCAATTTCAATGCACAAAGTTGCAGACCTCAGCTAGCAGTGGCAAGTTGCAAAAAACTCGCTCATTGTAAACGAATGGTACTGGCCATTTTGCTACTTGCCCTGACTCGTTCCATAAGCATCGTCAGCTATTGTAGCTAAACAGATAGCAGCAACTGAGCCTGAGAACAAAATATTCAGTGCGCTGTTCTGGGCATTCCAGCCGGATATATACCTGCGTAGTGCTGGGACAGGTGCAAAAGTCGGCGCCACAATAGTCTGGAGGAAGGCAAATGGGCCCGTTAGTAATTAGTATATAGTTGATAATGCGAAACTAACACAAGGAGCATCAATAGCCATGACCCATAGTTCAGCTGATATGATTGATATCGCTGTAGTTGTCGCACATGGGCCCAAGCCCAGGATTCCGCTTATGAATCATTCGCGGCCATGCGCTGCGGAATCCAAGGGTGGATATGGGATATGAAACCCAAGCTTGACACTATATGCAGCGCCATAGCGTACAGGTCAACGCAGCGAGCACTGGTGGTTGGTTAGCATATACGTTAACAATAATGCTTAACGTGCAAGCCTCCAACGAGTTACGGACAATGACGTCAAGGCGAGCGGCAAGCCTGGACCGTCCAAGAATGGGGGGAGCGCAAGGGACAGATTGTACCCCACTGCTTGCCAAGGTGAACAGCAGCATCAGCAAGCATCAGGCGAATTCAAATCGGAAGTCGGGATATAAAAGACGGCTGAGGCTGGGGGGGTTGTTCTCAAACTCTCACCAAACCACCATCCGCGGGAATTGTTACTGTGAAAGCCCTGAAGCAAGCGTTCAACTTTGTGTGCACTACAGTCTACGGTCTCCATATCGCTTCACCAGACCCTCTTGGACTGACGGGAGCCCCATATACTACCGATCTACTAGAAAAAATACATCCCCGCAGCGACAAAATGGCCCCACTAAAGGTATTCGTGTGAGTAACAGCGCATTCCGCTCCAAACTGAGTATCCCACAGGCGATCTGACAAAGCTTAGGACCGGAGCTACTGGATACATCGGGGGAGATGCTTTCTTTCGTCTCAATGAAGCCCACCCAGAATGGGAGTTCACTGCCCTCGTCCGCAGTCAGGAGAAAGGAGCGTTGGTTACTAGCAAGTATCCAAACACCAAGCTTGTGTACGGGGATCTCGACTCCGCTGCGCTGCTTGAAGAAGAAGCAAAGAAGGCGGATATCGTTTACCGTATGACCTACCCTGCAAGATACTATCATCCAACCCTCTTCACGCATCGTAAAGTACATGTTTAATTGTCGGGGAAATGGCTGGCTAACACGGCTTATTTTTATAATCTTGCTGGCTTCAACAGACTTCGCGGACTGTGACCATGTTGCTTCCTCACAAGCGATTGCCAAGGGGATAGCTGCTCATACACCTGATCGCCCTGGCTGGTGGATCCACAATTCGGGAACGGGTATTCTCACATTTGAAGATTTGGGCAATTCGACCTACGGAGATCTTCGCCCGAAGGAATACAATGACTGGGATGGAATTGGCGAAGTGACCTCTCTTCCCGACGAGGCTTTCCATCGAGACGTCGACAAGATCGTCCTGGCTGTCGGTGAGGTTGCTGCTGATCGGGTCAAGACAGCCATCGTCTGCCCCCCTACAATCTATGGCCCTGGACGGGGCCCAGGCAATACCCGAAGTGCCCAGATATATAACCTAGCCAAGTACGTTCTGAAGAGAAAGAAGGGCCTCCAGGTGGGCAAAGGCGAGAATGTCTGGCACGAAGTCCATGTTCATGATTTGAGCGACCTGTTCCTCCTCCTTGGCGAAGCTGCGGCTGCCGGCGGCGGGAAAGCGACTTGGGGAAAGGAAGGGTATTACTTTGCGGAAAATGGATCGTTTGTCTGGGGCGACGTGGAGAAGGCTGTAGCGAAGATTGCTTTTGACAAGGGACTGATCCCCTCTCCAGAGGTGGAAATCCTGGATGGCAAGCAGACTGCAGATTTGTTTGCATTTGGGCCTTTCTCGTGGGGAACCAACTCGAGAGCCCATGCGATTCGTGCGAACAAACTTCTTGGTTGGAAGCCGCACCGGCCATCTGCACGCGAACTTTTGCCCGATATCGTTGACCTTGAAGCGAAGGCTTTGGACCTTGCTTGACGTTGTTAAAATGTTATCCTGGGGACATGTTAGTTGCTATTAGGGAAGACTGAATCGAGCCTAGTCACTGTGTAGAAAATATTCAATACTTCCGTATTTTCAACCTCGCAATGGATCTTTAAATGCACTCAAACTCGTTCTTGAGAGATCTCTCTAGCGTGATACAACCTAGCTTCTTAGACCTCCCTTCCCTAACCTCTTGTCTCTCGTTGTCTCCTCATACCTCTTAACTCCCTCCCTCAACTTCTCCTCGCTTCTCTCCTTTCTGGGAGCTGTCGCTTGAGGAATAGGTGCAGAACACGGCTGGCAGAAGCAAATCATCATACGAACTGTTAGTCAAGCAATGAATGAACACTGCTAGTTATATTATCGGATGAGTAATCATTGGCACCTAGAGCGCATCTTCTGTATCAGTTCTTTTTTGGACGCTTATACAAGATCTCTGAGCAGTACCATATGATGGCTTCAGAGCACCGTTCTCTCAGAGCTCTTCAGGAATCTATCATGCGAAGGCCAAAGGTCAGGAATGTTAGAAATACTTTTATCAGCGTGCTTCAGACTTCCAAACTTTTTAAGTCCGATATTTAACCAGTCGACTTACATGTACACTTCACATTGGATTCTTAAGTCCGTCAGCACATGTAGTTACAGTACCTCCGAAGTCAGGGTAGGAAATTTCAATTCTGGTTCGATTGTTAATACCAATCATGCCATGTCAAGCAAACCCGGTCTTAAGCCGCCTGTACTCCGTAGTGCACACCGTGTTCTAGCGGAGATTTCAAAGCCGTCCCACCCATCAAGCTCAAATTGTAACTAATCAATTTAAGCTATGAACGTTCGATCACCGCGAACTAGTTACTTTTCCGAGTTCGATCTTGTCTTTTGGTGGTGCTGACAAATTTTGGACCGAAAAGCTTCGGTCAAGCTTCCCTGGCATCGGCTCCCGTAGGGCTGAATGGAAAAGAACCCCCTTAACGGCCGGTCGCCAACTGATAGGACTTGTGTCCTAATTACGAATTCTGATGAGAAGAAAGTCGATGATGAATCAAAGTATGAGGTGACAAAACAAAACAATCCAGGGGGCAGGGGGTAAGTAGCAGGCCCTCGGTCTATAAATATTTGGTTGCGCGCTGTTGAGATAGGAGTTTGGGATTCAATCATCCAATGCCTCGACTTTTATTGATCTTTTTGTAAAAAGAATTTGATTGATTCCACTATCTATTACCCCCCCACTTATCGCTATCAGCGACGAAGCCTAATATATCCCGTCTTCCATCTACTGCTTCTCGGTTCCGGAATGGCGGTTGAGAAAACAGATGCCGATAGCTCAACCAGCCGTGCGAATGACTCAACTACTGAGAATGAGAGTCCCCCAGCAACAGACACCCCCATGCTAGATACTCCTCCGCGCAACATCGACGGATGGAAATGGTATCTGACCTTCATATCCATGCTAGCTTCAACCTTCCTCTATGCTCTCGACGCGACAGTGATTGCCGATCTGCAGGCCATTATTGTGGACGAACTCGGCGGCATCCAGGACTTGGCATGGTTGAGTGTCGCTTTCCTGCTCTGCGCGACCGCTGTTAACCTGGTTTGGGGCCGAATGTACGGCCAGGTAAACGTGAAGTGGCTCTTCGTCTTTAACGCGGTCCTCTTCGAGGTCGGCTCGGCCATCTGCGGCGCTGCGCCATCCCTCAATGTCATGATACTTGGTCGCGCCCTGGCAGGCATGGGGGGTTCTGGCTTGTATGTTGGGTGCATGACGCTTATTGCCGCCACTACCACCCTCGCGGAGCGACCAATTTATGTATCCTGCACCGCCTTGTCCTGGGGGATTGGACTCGTGTTGGGCCCCGTGGTCGGAGGAGCTTTTAGCGAGTCCGCTGTGGGCTGGAGATGGGCGTTTTATATCAACCTTTTCATCGGCGCCGCCTGTGCCCCCTTTTACCTTTTCCTCATCCCAAGCATAGACCCGCGCCCGGGAGCGACCATCAAGCAGCGCTGGGCCGAGCTGGATTACCCGGGTATCCTGCTGCAGGGCGGCGCGCTGACCTCCTTCATTCTCGCGATTAATCTGGGCGGACTCACCTTCCCGTGGAATTCGGCGCGGATTATTGCCCTGTTTGTCGTCGCTGGTGTGCTGTTTATCCTGCTGGGCATCCAACAAGTCTGGACTATCGGCACCCACATGTCGCGTCGTATTATTCCAGTGCAGTTCTTCCGCTCACGTACGGTGCTTCTCCTGTTCGGCTGCACAGCTGCTTCTGGCGCATGCGCCTTTGTGCCCATTTATATGATTCCCCTTCTCTTCCTGTTCACGCGTGGAGACACGCCATTGGATGCAGGCGTACGATTGCTCCCTTTTGTGATAGTTATGATTGTCGTTGTCTTTATCAACGGCGCATTTATGGCCAAACTAGGGTATTACATGCCGTGGTACTTGGTGGGCGGCCTTCTGGCCATCGTTGGTTCCGCCCTCATGTACACTGTCGAGCAAGACACCCCTCTTAGCCGCGTTTACGGGTACACAGTGCTCATAGGCGCCGGCGTAGGGATGTTTCTCCAAGCCTCCTTTTCCGTCACACAAGCTGTGGTCGACTTGGAAAATATCGCACCGGCCATCGGATTTATCACATTAGCCCAGTTCTTGGGGATTACAATTGCCGTTGCCCTTGCCAACGCCATCCTCCTCAACGGCAGTCAGGACCAGATCCAGGCGATCCTACCCGATGTTGCAGCGAAGGACATTCAAGCTGCCATCCTTGGGGCTCGTTCAGGCATTGTGCAAAACCTCCCTCCAGACCTCAAGGTTCGGGTGCTTGACGCCATTGTCGGTGCCATTGACAAGACATACGTGCTAGTCATGGCGGGAGGCGGCCTTGTAGCAGTCTCAAGCCTGTTGATGCGCCGCGAGAAACTGTTTGTCGCGAGCGCGGGTATTTCTGCTGGTGCCTGAGAGGACTCGCTCCATTTTCTGACCACCCAGGGAAGTCGTAGGCTTTCTTCTCTTTTGGTTTCCTTTCTAGCTTCAATATTCTTTGACATGTTAGCCAGATTTTGTACCATAAACTTCGAGTTTATAGTTTAATCACTCAAAAGAAGAGCTTTGTGGATTGTGCTGCATTGTTTTGTTAAAGAGGGAAAGACAGGTTGCGGCGGGTCTTTGCGAGATTCGGAGAATTTATGGATTTTGAAAGGAGTTTGTTCATTTTCATCGATAGGAGTTGTAATGTATGGAAATTCCTGGTTTGTTTATCTGCATGGTAATGGACGATTCATGGAGGTACCGGACAGTTGTGGGTTCTGATTATCGCAATATAGAAATAATATGTCGCCTTAAAGAATATGAATATTGCATTATAGCCTTCGAAGTAGCTAAACATAACCTAGAAATGTTTTCTGAACAATTAGCTCTCGGAGGGTCTTTCATGCGTCGTCGGTGTTCTCCACTAATCCCAGTGTACCCTGCTCCTGTCTGCTTCTTATTCCCTTTGTTTATAAATGTATGTCTAGACATGAAAGTGTAAGTGGCTTTAAAGACAGCGTTGTGTTTAGCATTGGCATGCTCTCTAGGGAAAAGAGTGAGTTACGGGCCAATCCCTTTTTGATTGCACCTGTGTACGCCCTGCATCCGATGGATGGATGTGTGGTTGATGCTGTGTGGCCGTTGGTGACGGCAGATAGCGAACGAGCTCTGTGACTGGCTGGCTAGACGCACGCTTACCAAAACTCGCTTAGCGCGGAAGCGTTGCGGCTCTTCCACATCCAGGTGGCTAAACCGAAATGAGAAGGCTAGGTCCGGACAGCAAAGATTCAAACGACAAAGGCGATTCACGCAACCGGCGGACAAGACAAACAAGATTTACCCGAAAAAGCCCAGAAAGCTGTGAAGTGGCTTGTGGGCATTCTTGTTTCACCTTTCTTATGGATAGTCCGCGACTGGTAATCCCCCTTTCCCTTCGTCTTTCTGTCCTACTTGACCTCTGGCTCATTCAATCATTTCTGTCCTTACAACAATCCAGATAGTAAAAACCTCATGAATCGCTCTTTCGACACAGCAAATTTCATTCGCCTGAGCGACGACGCGCCCCCAATCATCCACCATGGCTCCTCCGGCTGGTGGGAAGCGTAAACGCGGCGATAGGTCATGGTCTGGAGATGCGGCCAACGATGGCCCGCGGCCCTCTCCTCATCGTCCAGGAAGCCTTAACCTGGCCCAGCAGCAACAGCAAAACCAGTTCCATGGCCTAGGTCGGGATTCACAGGATAACCGTGGTAGGGGAGGAAGAAGAGTAAGCAGAGGCAGTAATCGGAACGGTACGCCGGTGCGAAGGGGAAGCGACAACTCCCATCAGAATGAAAGCTCTCCATCGAGATCTGTCATGGCGTCACCCAGAGAACCCCCAGAACCACCATCTCAACCAAGCAGGACTCCCTCGACCCCAATACCAAATGCCGTGGCTAAGCCTCAGGCGACGCTCTATTCCTACGACTACGTTACACAGGAATGTGTTGAGACTTGGATTTCGACAGGCAAAAGCAGCGTCGTCGAAGCTGGGATTAACGCCCGGAAGACGGAGAACGCCATGGTTATTTCGTCTGTCTTCCAGGAGATTATCCAATCAGTTTTTGATGGCCGAATATCTGCAGTCGATGGAGGGACGTGTGTGAAGGAGATTGTTGGCGAAGAAACGACTGCAGATGAGGCGGTCGACGTGGGTGACCCGAACACCTCTAAGATTCCGACTTTCGATGCGCGTTCGCTTTTCCTCGATACTCTCTCTATTATAACAGACGCAGACACCTCACATCTCAATCTTCGTACCCTTGTATTCTCGACAGGCATCTCGTCCTCCTTGATGCGACAGCAGCTCGAAACCCCCTTACTACAATCCCTTGGCTTAATCCGCGACACCTTTGCTCGTATGGGAATTCGCAAGCAAACAAATCTTCTTTATCGACAGTCAAACTATAACTTGCTACGAGAAGAATCGGAAGGATACTCTAAATTGTTAACCGAATTGTTTACGACTAGCAACAATGAGCCCCCGTCGGCTGAAGTTGTTGAAGATACTTTTGAAAGGGTCAAAGCTATGATTGGAGCATTTGACATGGATGTTGGAAGGGCTCTCGATGTCACGCTAGATGTGTTTGCCGCAGTTCTCGTGAAACAATATCGATTCTTTGTTAAATTCCTACGTGCCAGCTCGTGGTGGCCCAAGGACGAAAATTTCCTTCGCCGGTATTGCGGGATAGGGGAGCCCGGTTTACCCAAATGGGCGCTACCTGGCTCTACTGGCTGGTCTACAACCGAGGAGGATCGGGAAGAGGCTCTTCGTATGAATGAAAAACGAGATCGACTTTTCTGGGTGAGAGCCAGGGAAGTTGGCATCCGTGCGTTCTTTGAAATAGGTCGAAACCAATCATTAGACTCGGACCAATTAAAATCCATATCTGACCTCGGAAATATCGTCCCAGATGAAGATAAGGAGACTCGGGAGTGGATAATGCAGACGGGGACGCTACCACCGAAGGGAAATAGGGTTGCAGCGCAACTTTTGGGATTCAAGTTACGGTTTTACTCATCCAATGCGCGAAGTCCTTTTGATATTCTACCCGACAATCTCATCTATCTAGCTGCTTTGCTCATCAAAGTTGGTTTTATATCTTTGCGAGACCTCTACCCCCACCTTTGGCGACCTGATGAGTCTATGGACGAGCTGAAGGAGGAGAAAATGAAAGAAAAGGAGCAAAGAGAACTGGCAGCTAGACCTGGTGCTGGAACAATGAATGCTTTGATGATGGCTGGTGCCCTTAGCGACGACACTATACCTGTACCAGCTCCCAGACCTCGCGAAGCTGATACGCGCGCAGCAACCCCAGCCAAGGACTTGGACGCGGACAAGTCAGCCCAGCCAAAAGCCGAAGAGAACAAAGAAGCACTACCGGAACCGACTGACCAAAAAGTACTCTTATTGAAAAGTCTGCTTGCTATTGGCGCCTTACCAGAATCTCTTTACATCCTTGGTCGATTCCCCTGGCTATTGGATGCATATCCCGAACTCCCAGAATATATTCACCGCATAATACACTACTCTTTGAGCAAACTTTGCGGTTCCTCGCGGCCAATGTCGTCAAGGAATGACATTAAGGATCAAAAGAAGATCACCAGTTCGGACCAAGCAAGCCTTCCCAAGGGAAATATCCGTTTGGCCGATCCCCCCCCTCGACGGGTCCTTCGCTGGGCGTTGCTGGACAAAGAAGATACCAACGATGGAACCGACTATCGATTTTATTGGGATGATTGGACTGATAACATACCCATTTGCCAGACAGTGGATGATGTATTCGCTCTCTGTGAATCATTTTTGAATCTCTCTGGTGTTAAAATCGGGCAAGATCCTAGCCTATTGACGAAATTGGCTAGGCTTGGGAACGAAAGTCTACTTAGCGATCCGTCAGACTCGAATCGAACGCGGTGGCGCGATCTTTGCAAACGTCTCTTGGTCCCGGCTTTGAGTTTAACCAAAGCAAACCCTGGAATAGTGAATGAGGTTTTTGCGCTCTTGAGCCATTTCCCGCGAGATGTGAGGTATTCCATCTATGCTGAATGGTACTTCGGCCAAATTTCCCGACTTCCCGATATCAAAACTGCTTTCGATCAAGCGCGAGCAGAAACGAAGGATGCTCTTAAAAGACTGAGCAAAACTAACATCAAGCCGATGGCTAGAACCTTAGCCAAAATTGCGTACGCTAATCCGGGGATCGTTATCGGCGTTGCTATAAACCAGATCGAAGCATATGAGAACTTGATTGAAGTTGTGGTTGAATGTGCCAGATATTTCACATATCTAGGATACGACATCCTAACCTGGTCACTAATCAACTCTCTTGGGCAGAAGGGAAGGAGTAGAGTTCAAGAAGGAGGGCTACTAACTAGCAGATGGCTCAATGCGCTTGCATCCTTTGTCGGTAGGGTATTCAAAAGATATTCTACCATCATGGACCCAGTTCCTATGCTTCAATATGTTGGGGAACAGCTTCGGCAAAACAACTCCACCGATCTCGTTATTCTAGAGCAACTTATAAGTTCGATGGCGGGAATCGTGACCGACACAAATTTCAACGACTCTCAAATTCAAGCAATGGCTGGCGGTGAACTACTACAGTCTCAGACCATGTTACAGCTTCTAGATAAGCGCCACGAATCAAAGATAACCTCCCGTCGACTTATGAAGTCTCTGGCAGATTCCAAACTTGCAGGACAGCTTCTCATAGCTGTTGCGCAGGAACGGGCCACCTGTATATTCAAGGAATCCGAGGCTGATGACGAACTTAAGCTACTTGGTAATATCTTTGACGAGATCCACCGGGTTTTGACTCAATATCTCGACCTGCTCCGGAGTAATTTTACGGTTGAGGAATTTGACGCTTTCGTGCCGGACGTTGCAAGTCTCATTGGTGACTTTGGATTGCAGCCTGAGGTCGCATTCTGGATTACCCGCCCGAGTGTTGCGCATCAGATCGCGGAAGTCGATGCGAAGAAGCGGGAAGAGGCCGCGAAGAAACCGGAAAGCGAATCTGTTACACCTGCCGTTGCATCATCGAAGACTCCCGATGGCGATGTGGCAATGGTAGATGAGGGCGAAGCTGTGGAGCAGAAAGATCCCTCCGAAGATGTGACCATGGCTACTGAAGAACCTGCCCCTACTTCGAATGATACCCAGAGTGAAGCGCCGCCGAATACGCCCAGTACCTCTGTACTAGCTCAGTCGACCCCTGAAAATGTCCCATGGCACCCTGTACTCGAAGGGTTGATGGAGAAAATCAAAACCGCAATGCCACGAAGTAGTTGGGAAGTTGTTGGTCTTCCATTCTTTGTAACATTTTGGCAACTGTCACTTTATGATATTCAAGTTCCGCAACGGGCTTACGAAGAGGAATTGGACCGTCTCAAGAAGAGGATCCAGGCTATCTCCCAAGACCGATTTGATGTTAGCG
Organism: Blastomyces parvus; assembly: GCA_002572885.1. Classification (NCBI taxonomy): domain Eukaryota; kingdom Fungi; phylum Ascomycota; class Eurotiomycetes; order Onygenales; family Ajellomycetaceae; genus Blastomyces; species Blastomyces parvus. The sequence continues at coordinate 58,234 of PDNC01000099.1, forward strand.
TGGCTGGTACTTTGAAAAAAGATAGAGAGAAAAAACACATTAACGACCTCCACGATCGAATTCTAGCAGAGAACAAGGCGCATCTTAAGAGTTATAGTTTAAATCGTGCACGGTTACTAAAAGAAAAGGACCGCTGGTTTGTTGGATTGAGAGGGAAACACGAAGCCCTTAACATCGCGATCATGGAACAGTGTATATTGCCTCGCTTGCTTCTCTCCCCTATTGACGCTTTCTACAGTTTCAAGATGCTGAAATATCTGCACTCGTCCGGGACACCCAATTTTCGAACGGTGGGATTCCTTGACCAATTGTTCCGCGAGCAGCGGTTGACTGCAATTATTTTCCATTGCACATCTAAGGAAGCCGACAATTTGGGTCGTTTCCTCAATGAGGTACTACGCGATTTAACCCGGTGGCATACCGACAAGGCTATCTACGAAAAGGAAGCGTATGGGACTAAAAGGGATCTCCCAGGCTTCGCCATGGCTGTGGACCAAGAGGGGAAACCAAAGTCATTTTTGGATTATGAGAATTTCCGCCGAATTCTGTACAAATGGCACCGCATTTTTGGGGCTTGTTTGAAGACCTGTCTTTCCGGAGGCGAGTATATGCATATTCGCAATGCCATTAGCGTACTGAAGGCTGTGGTCCAACATTTCCCTGCCGTCAACTGGATTGGCCGAGACATGCACACCTGCGTTAACAACCTGAAGACATCGGACCCACGTGACGATGTCAAAATTCCCGCTGCCTCGTTGATTGGGGATCTGAATAGAAGGGAACCGAAGTGGTTACTTCCACAAGCATTCATGATTGTGAGTCTACCTGCCAACAAAATGGAAGGCGGAGCTAATTCGCCTAAGAACGAATCATTACCCGGCGACAAGGCCAAAGCACGCACACCGCAGCCCCAACCAACTACTCCGAAGCCTCTGAATGCCTCCGCGCCTGACTTCAAGCCAACTGGGACGTCAACCACGTGAGTCGATACAAAACCTTGCCCCTCTCCGTCGAAATTGGACTTTTTTTCTGATTATACTTAGGGTAAATGGTGCGCGGCCTCAAGGGCCTGGAAAAGAAGTTGAAGATGGCGAGATCCAAGATGCGAAAATGCCGGACGCGAATATGAACGATGCAGCCACGAAACCAGAAGCTGTGAAAGGCGACGCTCTACCCCAACAAGTTCCTGATACCTCTGGCACTGGAGAACCGGCTGCTTCGAGCAAACCGGACCGAGTGGAACAGAGTGAAATTCCTGCCGCGACACAAGCGCAGCCAGCAAAAGTAGCAAAACCTACGGAAGCTCCAACAGTATCATCTTCACAATCACCTTCGCAGCCCCCAGTGGCCACCCTAGCCCCCCAAGCAGATGCACAATCCCTTGCTTCGGGCCGTGGCTCATCTTCTCCCGCCCCGCCACGAGCACTTGGTAAGCCACCTACGGAAGCTTCCCATCCGGCAGGCATCCCAAAACGCCCGGATGTCGATCGATACCCTTCTCAACCTAGCCCTCCTGTCCGTCCTCAACCCAATCTCCCTAATCGACCAGAGCCTCCTCGACCTTTTAAGCATTCTGATGACCGTACGGCTATGAGGCCACCCAACATGCCCGAAGAACGAAGAGATGCTCGAGAGAACAGACATCCAGATCGCATTGGACGATTTGGTGGACAAGATCGCGAGAGACCATTTGAGCATCCTTTCTCTACCGACCTTCGAGGCCACACCCGGCCAAACGACCGGCTTGGGGACAGGGATAGGCTTGAAGGCCCTCGGATGGATAGAGACTTTCCTGCACGGCCTTCCGAAGATCACCTTGGACGTCCAAGCTACAGAGATGCACGCCCCTCGCCGAGAGATCAGGAATGGTCTGAGAGGATGAGCAGAGGAAGGATGTCTCAAGCAGATGCCTTCCAAGCGCGGCAAGAATCGGACCGCCCTTTCAGAGACGGCGATATACATCCGTATCGACCGTCCAGTGTTCCTGAATCTCACGATCGAGACCATCCCCCTCGCCTATCCTACCCCGAAACACCGTCGCATCAGCGTCATGAACATCCAAGATCTGAACGGGACGATAGAAGAAGCCGTGGGTCACGGCCCCCTAGCCCTACCAAAGGAGATGATTCCCGGCCTCCCAACAGACCCGACAGGCGAAACGAGCGCGAAGAGAGGAAACCTACAACATTTAACTCTCACCCACCGCGCTTAGAAGATCTCCCGACTGGGCCAAGAGGAGACAGACCCAGTCATTCTACAGCAGGTGATAACCGCCATGGTCAAGACTCGCGATCAACGTATACTCCACCGACAACAGAACCGTCCTATGGAAGGTTGAATCAAGATTCGAGATTCCCGTCACGCCCGCAGGAGCCGTTTGAGAGGGCTCAAGATATCCCGTCAGGGCCTAGGAGAACTGCCTCTCAACGTGGGAGAAATCCACCTCCGTCGCAACCACTTCCGATTCCACCACAAGCATCAGACCGCCAGCCACCCACCGGACCATCGAACCGGCTGCCCACACGGAATCCACCCCACCAGGACCAGCAGCCCACGGCTACCGCGCCTTCTGCGCCTGTTCCGTTGGACAAAATTGACACATCCGGTATTCATCCTGACCGCTTGAAAGCGCTTCAATCTTCTGGCGATGAGGGAAGTCCTTCACCTTCAGCTTTACCACCGTCTGGCCCACGGAGCGGTGGCCATCCACCGTCTGGCCCTTCGCCAACTACTCGAGGACCCCCCGGATCTACATTTTCCGGGGAGAGGAGCCGAGGAGATAAACGATTTGCAGGCCTGAACAATATGCTTCAGCAGTTTGGCGGTCCAGCAGATAAATCTGCGATGGGCACTTCGATAAGAGGCAGGGGTGCGAATCGCGCTGGTGGAAATTCACTCAACGCTCCGTCACCTCAATCCACCCGACCGCAAACTCCTGTTGGCGGGAAGGCGGACACTTATTCTGGTTCTGCGCCCTCATCAGGAACAGAAAGACCGGAACTTTTCCCTAGTCGCTCTGATGCCGCACCACCACCTCCTCCACAAGAAGAGCCTCGCGGACCCGGTAGAGCTGGTCGTAGAAGCGAAATTATAGAGGAGGCTGCAGCGGAGTCACGCCGATCCCCCCGTCACTCTAGTGGTACTCGCACTCCAGATCGGGAAAGGGATCGTGAACGCGACCGTGAGAGAGAACGTGAGAGAGACAGGGAACGGGAATACCGAGATCGAGACCGGGAACGCGATGCCACTCGTCGGGGGGAAGAAGAGAGCGTCAGACCGAGCACTAAACGGGACGAGTATCGAGAACGCGATAGAGGTCGCGCAACAGAAGTCAGCAGCCGGGACCAGGCTCGCGGTTCACGAGAATCTTCATCACGAAGAGGCGCACAGAGCTCAAGCGCAAACAAAGAGCCAGTTTCCGCTAGCAGGCGGAGGGACAAGCGAGAACGTGACGCAGGTACCCAAGACAGCCAAAGCCGTGGCGGTAAACTTGACATTACCCCGCCACCTCCTCCACCCCCTCCCCCGGCACCAAATGAGCCGGAAAGCCGCAGATGGAGTAGCGGTGGTCGAGCTGATGATCGCAACAGAGATCGCGAGCGTGACCGGGACCGGGACCGGGACCGCGATCGCGATCGTGAACGTGAACGGGACCGAGAACGCCGAGACGCGGGTAGCGGACGCGGAGGCAATGCTGGTGTTGCGCCTGGTGCTGGTGCTGGTGGCACAAGCGGCGGCAGCAATGGAGGCACTTGGCCCCGGAAACGTGGAAGACCCACTGGTGCCAACGTGGATGACCGAACTAACGCTGCCCCCTCCGCCCGGAATGGAGGTGAAAATAAGAGACCCAGGCGTGGGCATTGATTGATTTCTGTTTATTTTATACTGAGAGTGTCTCAAAACGGTACTACTTCGTTGCCGTCCAATTTTCTCTTCTCCTGTCTGTTTCTATTTCTTTGTATCATTTGATTATTCTTTCCTTTATAACAGTTCTCAGCTCCATAATCAGTGATGGGAATCATTCAAGATCTTTCCTTTTTTTTTCCCTCAGAGGACACATTAGGCGATATTAGAATGGGTGTATGAACATTAGCAAAAATCTTTTTGTTGTTGTCGTTTCACTAGTTGGATTCGAGTTCCTTGGTTCCCCTTGACAGCATGTGTGTGTCTCTTTTGTTCCCCTCCATTTCTCCTGTAACCGTCATATTATGGGTTAAATATAAAGCGTGTCATTTCTTTTCCCATTTGGACCATTCATACTAGCTCCTAATAAATCTACAATAACTACCATTTTCGTTATTTTTCTCCCTCTCCTCTTCACCCACTTGTGTTATTGACTTCATATTTTGCATACTCGGGTTTCTGAGCTGCTCGCCTGCCGGGCAGCTCCTCGCAACGCTTTACCATGGCTCAGCTCCCCCATTCTAAAGGATTTTTTATAGCGTGGTGTATAGATCTCCTATTCTAGAATGCATAAATAGTTTCGATACGGGCCGGGGAAGGCGAGCTTGCCCTTTCGCTCCCTATCAAATATTCATCGGACGGCAGTCCGACACACAACACCCCGATAAAAAGCTATGTAGGAATTCTCCACAAAGGAAAACGTATATCCCTGTGCAAATATGGGGGTGAAAGCAGCCATACACAAAATTTGAAAGTCCATCTCATACTAGGTTCAAAGTGAATTTATTTTATACCTATGTTGCACTAACTTATCCAAGTATCCGTATATTCGTGACGAAGATTGCAAAAGGAGACCGATTAGCAAAAGAAGAGTGGATTGATTAATAATAAGCTTGTCAATGTAGGTTAACCGGTAAAAATGAACCCGGGTTATTAATTAAGCAGTGATCCACCCAAGTTGACCCAAGGATTTAAGGAAGTAAAACAAATAAAATAAAATGGAATAAAAAAATCCTGGTATATGTATATACATCATGAAAACGAATGAAAGGAAAAGAAACTGCCACCAAAGGTGTTTGCTTGCTGGAAAATATGAATATGAAAGCATACATAGTCGCGAGATCAAATGGAGGGGGTATAAAATGGGTGCGTAAAAAATATGAAAACAATGAAAAGAAATGAAAAGAAAAAAAGAATTAGGATAGCATCCTGTCAAAGTCATAGGGGAAAGGTAGTTGTATGTGGTATATGTATGCTTCAGGGGGGTAATGGGAGTAAGAGGAAGTGAAGTGCAAAGAAAAAGGAAAAAGGAAACAAACAGACAATATCCTCCTGAAACGTAACATCATCTAGATTCTCTAGGCACACGAGAAACGCATTCAATTACCTCCAGTTAGCTATCTCGCCTCCACAATAGCATTGAAGCCAAGAACATTGTTCATCTTTGGAACGGACTTCTTTTTCCCGAGAGTCAACCGCGATAACTTCCGCACAAGTGTAGTTTTCGTCTGCTCGTCCAACTTGTTGGTATCTGCGGGCCTGTAGGTGGTTGATTGTTCCTTAGTGCTAGCCATACCCCAAGTAGGCGAAGTTGGTGCGGTGGGTTTAATTGGAGAAAAATTTGAGTGAATGGCCGCCGCAGCTCTATTTGTGTTTGGTGATGTTGGAACAGTACAGCCGCCTGACATTTTTTCCATAACAGCCCGTTGGAGACCTAAACGGCGTTGCTGTTCCTCAATCGGGGTCATCACTTTTTCCAGCCCGTTCGCGTCGATTATTGTTTTGCTGGCCGTCGGGGAGCGTGATGTCCATGATTGTGCATAAGAAAGAGGGCTTATTGATAGATCTCTTTCAGTTTGGGCATCGAACATTGGAGATAGATTGGTATTTATTTTGAATATTTGTTTCGCGGGGGGTTCTGTTTGGCTCTGGAGGTTGGTATCGAGTGGGTTATTATTTTTCAATGCTGGGCTAGCAAGTCTGTCGGATCCTTCCACTTGGGAGTTGGCCATTATTTGCTGTTCGTGAGGTGATGTACTCCGATTTTCTGAGGACGCCATGGGATGAGATTCTCGATTGACAGATTGAGGTAGAGTTGAAGAATTGTGTAGCCTCGTATCTACCCGTTCCATTTTAGCTGTCGTGCACTCTTGGATGGTCCTAATATCCGTGGTCATATCATTTGCGCAAGAGATACCGTATGGAAATTCCCTGCTCGTCGAATCCTTCCAATTTTCCACCATCAAGTTGGTACTTTCGTGTGAGGGGTTTTGTTCCCTGCTCAAATGACTTGGGAAACTTGGCTCGTATGTAGACGACGATATCTTGCCAACCTCTTCTACCGTAAGTGGCACCGTTGATCGTTCGGGTTCGAAGGCATCCACGAAGTAGCCATGGGTCAGTTCTTGCTTCTCCTTTAGGTCCACACACATCTTGTCCTCCGGATCTAAGGTGCCACTGTCGTGCTCATTCAACGAACGGTCCGAACCAGGAGCAGGATCACCATTTACGACTGAAGCGATGTGCTCTGGGATGGTAAACGATGAGATCTTCAAGTCCGGGAAGTGAGAGCTGGAAGGGCTAGCATCCATGTGGTCTGCGCATGGATCCTCAAACTCAGTCCATCTGCTTGGGAATTCAATTTTCTGCGAAAGAAACAGGCATGCATTCTGTAATTGTCTTTCTGCCGCAGGGGATAAGCATTGCCGATCGATCAATGGAGACCGCGGTCTCGAGCTGGCAACCGCATTGTCCATGTCATAATACCTGCTTCTATCCTCGACATTTTCGCGGGTTCTGTGAGGCGCACGCTTCTACGAGATGTTAATACGGATGTATTTGCAACAGTGGTAGTATATATCTATCGCAGGTCGAGCGAGCGTGAAGAAATAGAAAATGAAGAGGAAAACGTACAGAGCCAACCAAAGTGGAAAGTCGTCGAAACATGATGAAATCCGGCCAGGAGGCCGAACAATAGTCGAGCCTATTGAGGACCTTAGTGCGCCGTGCCGAGGTCGAAACCGCTCATACAGAGATCAAGTGGCGGTCAATTCCTGTGTTTTTGCGGATATGACTCAAAGAGGGTCGTTGCTCATGTATGAGAGTACTGAACAATCCGCGAGACGAAGGGACATTCATTTATTTCATCAAACCACAGCCGACTAGTCCCTTAGACAGAAACCGAGACGCAGAGTAATCACAGACGTCAGAGAGGTACGTAACCTGTTCAGTCGCGCCCTGGTACGATCTGACACATGATAATTCCGTCCAGAAAATTCTTTTGATAGAAACCTGATAGGCACATGAGTATGAAAACTTGGAGACGGAGGGGGAGGTCCGCGGCAGCGACTTGGAAAGTGGCGGGTGGCTGCTTAAAGGGTCAAAATCCGGGGGGGCAGAAATTAGGGAATGGATGCTACATCCATCCGGGGTCCCAGTGTAACCAGTAAAATGGTGGCGCTGAGATTCGCAAGGGCCGTTCCCGGCAGTTTCATCCGACCTTATGATCACCAATGGATGAGGGTGAGTTAAATGGTGCGAGCCAAGGTGTGAGTTATTGGCACAACATGGGTTTTCATTGGAGGGAGGTCCATGACTTGCAGAATATCTTTTCCTTGTTCCAACAACGACCACGAGTCAAATGTTTTTTAAGTCTGTGGGATGTGCTTGTGGTAATCTTGTTTCCGCGCGGAGGCCCCATCACTCATATGTTTCGTGCCGTTCACTGGCCCGGCTCGGTGGGTCTGACAGTTGCAATTAAGCCTAGTCATTTCTCATATAGCGCGCTCATCCTGCAAGGACTGGACAGGCAAGCGGCGAATGAGCAGGACGACTAGTTCTTCATCCGTGCTCGACTGGCGCGCGACCAAACCCAACTTCGACTACAAGATGCAGGGCCAGTATGATTGACCAACAGGGGATACTGGCCCCAGTCCTCCCGACTGTCCATGCCGCCCAATCAACTTCCCCGAAATGAAGAGCGGAAAAAGCCTCTTCAAAGTTGAGACTAGAGTTGATCATCTGACAGGAAATACTTCAGATCGGGGGCCGGCGGGAGGCAAATCCATGCTGTGAATCCGATGCTTGGTGCTTCTTAGAATATTTCGGAGCCTGCGCCTTGAAAATTCAACAGCATCTCTGTATACTTTTCATGTAGAAAAACCACACGATCACTCCCTGGTGTGCTCTGGGATTTCGACCAAGATGGGATGTGGCACCCTCAGCTATCCGTAGAAAATCCGGGGAAAAGTTCCACGCCTGCGAGATTCAGTGTCGACTCGCGACTCAGCGAGCGATAAACGAGCAATGCCGACGGCTGACTCGACGGCTGGCTAGGGTTACGAGAGTCCCAGGCCCCCTTGAGATGGTCGCGTCCAGCCTCCACGCCAGCCTGATGCTCTCCGTCAAGCCGACTCATGGTCCCCAGCGCGAGCCCGCTCATCCCCCGCATTGCGCTGAACGCTGGCAGAACTGCCGTTACCCGCAGGCGGTGCAAATGCCAACACCCCATAGGCGGAAAATCGTGGAAGGCTTGGAGGCTTGGAGGCTTGGAAGGCTGGGGGCTGTTAGTGGACTGGATGGCGTTTGGTGGCGGGGGTTTGGCGGGATGGGAACCATTCAGAAAAAGTTGCTATTTTCTTTCTTGCTTTCTTTCTTTCTTTTTCGATTCTCCCAAGATGCGGCAGAATTGGTGTTCCAGAGTGTTCTGTAGTGGCTTCAAACTGAAATCGTTATTGTGAGTTACGTGCGAAAGTTAAAAAGGTGTATACAGAGGGAAGCTCTGCTTTCAACCCAACTACAGTTTACATATCTATTTACAGAAGTAGTAGTGTTTTCGCATTTCCATGTGTTTCCCACATTCCTCAATCATCTTCAACATCAATTGTACGGATTTATACACGCTATTAATCAATAATTATGAATATTAGAAGATAGCCAAGCATCTAATAATTGCCAATATTTAACCATAATGAGTGTTGAAATGAAGAAAACAATCTATAAATATATTTTTGGTGGTTGAGCGAATACTTTCGGCAAAGAACCGTGGAACTGTAACTACGGAGCACAGGAGGCGGATCTAATAATGGGCTACGGTCCAACCCAATTTTCTTGAGAAAGCCGATCGCTTTCGGGGGATCACGATTATATTTAGATCTTGCCACTTCATGTAAACATTGAGGTGACAATCTGAGATACTGTATCTAGATTTGCCGCAGGCTTAGCTTCCCGGTGTAGGCTTCGCAGATATTTTCTCATCCAAGGTATGATATTGCAAGCCTAAGGGTGGAAATGTGTGCGTGCTGTGGATACATCGTTCCATCCAGCCGTATCTCAAGCACAGGGAGTATGGGATAGCTCATTTTATTCAAAAACATCTATCCATCCCCATAATGCCAGTCAGGATTCGCAAGATCTGCTCTCACCCCATACGCCGTCTCAGCAATGTCCACCGCATTCATATCAACCTCCACAATCCGCATCCCCGCCTCAGGACCTGCAAAGCTACCAGGAACAACCCCAAGTAATGGCATCGCCACCTGGCTCAAGCCTATATAGCCCTCCTCAGCCGGACCCCCGGCATTGCAAAATACGACGGCGCAGGTGTTTTCAAACGCCCGAGAAACCAAAGTTGCTCTGAGAAACGTAGATTCGGTATCTTCACTATATTTCCGTGCTTCGAGGGGGATGTCCGTGTTCAACCAGAAGCTAGGTATGATGATCATCCGTGCTCCCTGCCGGATCAGAGCACGGAATGCTTCTGGAAATGCTAGGTCCCAACAGGTCAAAATCCCCACTGGGCCTAAGGGTGTTTGGATGACACTGTGGCGGCTGCTGCTGCTGCTGTTGTGCGGCTCGCGCGCTGCTGGTCTCGTGCCAGTAGTAGTAGTAGTAGTAGTAGTAGTAGTAGTGCTCGCGGGGGGAGAAACGGGGGGATGGGCGGTCAGATATTCACGTTCTGGTAGCCACAGGTTTGCCTTTGTGTATAACCCCAGCAATTCGCCGGTTTGAGATATAAAAGGTGCAACGTTGAATAGTAACGGGGCGCTCGCGCTCCCTCCTTCCAGGATAGCGAAGTCATCTGCATCAGGTTTCGGTATTTCCTGTTGCGGGGCTTTGGAATTGGAGGTTGAGTTTGGGTCTGTCGTGACGATTGTGCCAGGGACAATGTTGATGTTCAAGTCTTTTGCAATCTCTTGATATTTAAGGGTGTAGTCCCACGCTTTTGAAGCAAGGGAGGCAAACTTGGGATCATCGGGCACCCAGCTGGTTAGGTGGTACTCTGGCAGGACGACAAGAGAAGCGCCTTGCGATGCTGCATCTTGGATATGAGCGACTGCCACGCTGAAATTATATGCTGGATCGAGAGGCTAAATAGGAACATGCTGGTCAGTTTTGCCTGTTGTAAGAATGGGAACTATAATAGTCAACTGGGTTATCCATCCATTACCTTGGGGGACATTTGAACCAATCCCACCTTGAAAACCGAAGGATATGTTTGTTCGGACGTCATAGCAAGCTGCAAACAATAGTAGCAATGAAATCTACTACTTGATCTGCATATTAAAACCTGACGGTTAGTAACTCGAACGTGGTGTCTGCGTCTTTCTTCAGTGGAGGTCGTTTATTTGAGCCAGGCACGAGTTTGTACGTTTGTAACCTGGTTGTGTCCAAGAAAGAGTTGCTCGACGTTTGTTAAAATACCAACTCCAGGCCTTCAAAAGTCATTCCTACCCCAGTGAAAACAATAAATTATGATTATCCAACATACTAACTGCAAGGCTTGAGTGGTGGTAAAATATGTAGCGGTATACTGTAACTCGTCCCCTCATCCTTTATCTCCTGCCGACATGAAGCAATCTGTACCTACTGTTTACTGCCATCGCCAGCCGCATGACTTTCGGAGGTAATATCCCGGGCAGCGGGAAGAAAATGGAAAATTTGCCGCTGCGTGACAATAAAATCCTGCAAGATCTTTAATCTTGATTTGGCTGATGTAATGTGTGTAGAGTTACGCTACCGATGCTTGTGCATCACGTCAAGGTTTCTTCTCATTTTCCATTAACAGATCAAAATTGGCAGCTTGGAGCAGCTTACGCGGGAGTTTGTATTGTCCCTTTAATAGCTTGAAAGATTTTGCTTGGAATTTTTTTTTTTTTTTTTCGCAGCTTCCAGTTGCCAGGGAATATCTACTCCTGGCCACTAGGTGTTTTGCCGCCGTCAATTAACTTTTCGTTCCCACAAAATATTCTATGACGCGAGATGCACGACGTCATTTGCTCTTCACTTCTTTTCGGGTTTTGTAGTCCGGAATATAATATAAGGGAATATAAGGCATGAAGGCATTTCCATGATTAGATATTTCTCATTCGGGAATTTTCCCTCAAAATAGATATTCTTTTTACCTCCCACTATAAAGTTAAAGTCGAGTTCCAATAACCCCGCCGGGCCATTCGCCGAGATCTGTGCAGAATCCCTAGTCATGGGTTGGATAGAACACCCGCACGCCCACAGACGAAGACGATCAGCTCTCCTACCAAGTGACATTTCCTTAAGCCCGAAAGAGGAAGCACTGATCGTTGATCGCACGGGGCGAAACCTCATACCACCACCAGATGTACTGAGGCAGAGTTGGGCTTCAGCTGAGCTTAACGACGAGGAAGAGAACAAGGCCGAAAGCAAGAAGATACAGGAACCTGAAGACGGTATAAATGAAGGGAATGAACTGAAGACCTGGACGGATTCCCACCGAAAGCATGAAGGAGTCGAGGAGAGAGCCGTCAAGAACCAACAAACAGACCTCGCGGCTGGGAGTCCAAGCAGTGGAGAAGCAACAAACTCCAGCTCGTCTGACAAGATGCCAATGAAACCGAAACCGGCCATAATGTCAATGGAATCGCCAAGCAACCGCAACCATCTTTCTTTGAACAATCTGGCCATAAGGGAGAGGCACCGACCGCTAGCTTCCCCGCCTTCAGCGATTGATCCTCTTTGATTGAGTATGATTGCCGGGCTGGGTTGCGTTTTCAAGACTGAAGAACCTATTTCCCCCTTGAACGTCTCTGTCAGCTCTGTGATAGCGCAGTCAGCCTCCATCACGAAACCTTATCATCATGAACTTGTTTAGGCTCGCGATTATATGTATTTGCGCCGTTGTTTGGGTTTGCAATTGAGCGAGCGCCGGCGCAGTTTCGTTCTGTTGAATATGTATTGAGTTCCTTCGTAGAGCCTAGATCCAACAAAGTCATCCTGTAATATACGAATCATGAATGAAATTCTTTCTTTGTCCTTGCATGGTTCCTGGCGTCGTTGTCGACAGAACGTGGCTGTCATGGCGGCTGAGAAGTTCCCGCGCGCAGCAGCAGCTTCACCCGCTATTCCCGATTTGGCGCTAGTGTACCGCCAGCATTGATTACGTCATCATATTACCGCCCACTTGGCCTTTTCCAGTAAATTTCTCCGGCCTCAATCCATCTTTGCCATCGTCACCAACGCCAACTATCGCAGCAACACGCGCTGGATACCCGACAGCCACCAGCCATGACCCGCTGACTGTTCATTGTTCCATGTATTACTATGCGAAACAGTTATATACCTTTTACTTTTATTCAATTTCCACGTCGCCTCCCTTCCACCACTCGTCGCAATGACTGACTACTCAAGTTGGAAAGTTACCGATTTGAAGGCGGAGCTGAAACGACGCGGCATTCCCCAGACTGGTCTTAGGGTCAAGCAGAATTTCATCGATCGATTACTCCAATCAGATACTGCGCTGGAACCTGAACCTTTACCGGAAGCTCCTCCACCAAGCAATGCTCCTGAAGAACAAACCGCCCTGAAGGAACCTGAACAGGCGAGCCAAGAAGATGTGAGCGCCGGCGACCACAAGCCGCCTGGTGCGCCGGAGCCGGAACCTGTCCCTGCTGAATCGGAATCGAAAGAGCTACCTGCCACAAAGGTACCAGAACCGCCGTCGCAGGGTTTAACTGATGATGTCGTTATGAAAGATAAGGAGGAGGGTGCAGAAGCCGAGCAAGCCGTGGCGACTACCGGAGACTTGTCCGCCGAAGCGCAGGAGCAAACTCAGGGACCCAAGATCGAAGAGCCGGTACAGTCGCAGGAGGCCGCAAATGAGCCAGCCCCATCTGCACCCTCAGCGCCTCAAGAAACGGAATCAGCACCTGTATTCCCTGATGAGGAGAGAATCGCGTCGAGAGAAGAGTCCGCAGATGACTCCAAGAAAAGAAAACGCCGAAGCCAGAGTCCACCGCCCTCTCCTAAAACTGCGGCTTTGAAGAAGGCTAAAGCTGAGGATGGGCTTCCACGTGTGGTATTGAAGGAGGGTGACGTACCGGCTGATACGAGTGTTCCCTCGGAGAAAATTGTCGCAGCACCTCAAGACGCCGAAATGCAAGATACGACCCTAGAGAAGACTGAAGAAGGGCCCCGGGAGCTGGAACCGGAGCCAGCACTCCAGAAACCTACCGTCGTCCAGGAGGCAAAGGAGGAAGATAATAAGGCTGCTGCACTCCCTTCGGCACCCCGGAGTGAACCCGAAATTGAGAAGCCCGAAGAGCTACTCACCAACAAGCACGCACCCGGCGATGCACGCTTCAAAAGCTTGTTCCCCCTAGCAAATGGCGGCCGAGAACGCTCCCCTTCTCCTACAGGCTTGGCAGGAGAGGAAGCAGATCGCATTGTCTCACCAGCCCTTCACCCGGCAACTACATCCTTGTATATACGTAATTTCATGCGACCTTTACAACCAGCCAGCCTTAAAAGGCATCTTGTGACTCTCGCAACCCCACCTTCGTCATCTGTGGACCCTGATATCATCCTCGATTTCTTTTTGGATTCCATTAAAACACATGCCTTTGTTACTTTTACAAATGTTTCCGCAGCTTCTAGAGTACGTTCCGCACTCCACGGAACTATATGGCCAGACGAGCGAACGCGAAAACCTCTCTGGGTCGATTTCATCCCGGAAGAGAAAGTCAAAGAATGGATCGCCGTTGAGCAAGATTCCGGGAGTGGCGCGAGAGGTGCGCCACGGTGGGAGGTGGTCTATGATGAGACCGATGAAGGTGTTACAGCCTCCCTCCAGGAAGCCAGTCCCACAAGCCACATCGCGTCCCGCAACAATCGCGATTTTGATCAAAACCTAGGCCGGGAGCCGCCGTTGGGTCCACGGGCAACGCATGGCCCTATGCATCGAGACAGCCACCATAATGCACCGCCTGCCGCACCCGCACGATACGCCGGTGAAAGTTTCAAGGCTCTTGATGACAGATTTCTTTCCACGGCCGCGAAGCCGAAACTTTACTATCAGCCTGTTCCGCCAGAGGTATCAGATAAACGCCTTGATCGATTTGCCGATCTCCACCGCGCTGGGCCTACGCCTCGACGAGGAGGCGATGAGATGCGCAAATACACTTTCGAAGACACGGATTATTTTGTGGACAAGGGTCCGGAATATGGAAGCCGTGGTCGCCGGAGAGGTGGTAGAGGTGGCCGGTTTAGAGACCGTGGAGATTTTAGGGATAGTTGGAGGCGTTAAATGGATATTTGGTCGTGAGAGAGGAGAAAAGAATTTCCAAACAAAAATACTGGATCTGTATACGCCCATCTGACCATTTATCTCCCCATCTAGGTTCTAATTTTGTCAGTGGTCTTCCGTTCACTCCGCACTGAATGTCGTCGTTCTCTGTTCCTGTGTTCCACTTCCCCCCAAATTTCTGTGTTCCCTCCGTCTCTTTCGACTGCAACTAGATATGGATTGGCTTGGATCATGGTTATAGGAGCATTGGTAGTTTGGTTTTTTTATTTCCCTTGCCATAATATTTGCCCCGCATAAAAGGGGATATTCACTCTAACATTCTGTCATCACACTTGTATGGGGAACTTCTGCTTCCTTTGTATATTATTCTATGTTTTTTTAATTCCCGCGCTTGATCTTGATTACTTGTCTCATTTGATTCCTCTAATCATCCTTTTAAGCTGACGGGATTCAGAGATTTATCACGAAAAAGTGAAAAAAAATCGGTAAACAGGAATGTGGTAATTTTCTTGGCTATGCGCCGCGGCGTTTGGTTTTCCGTCTTTTCCTCCTTTTTCCTCCTTCATAAGGCTGAAGGAAAATGAAAGGGAGATACGCATATTGAACAAATTGGGTTTAAATTCCTAATCATAATTGACTGGCTTTTGCGTTTGACTGGACCGTCCGTAATATCGTCTGCTTTTCTGGATCTTGAGCTGATTCAAACGAAACGACCACTGCACTTAATAGCCACCCAACTCAGAGTAGATCGTTGAATGATTGATATTTCACCTAAGTTATCTAGATATTATCATGGACACGTAAACTGGGCATGTAATTCGCCGCAGGGGTTCGTCGAGTAAATTAGAAAAACAAAACATGCAAAGAAAAGAGACCAAATGGACATTCCGGCGTCATTAAAACAACTTGTCAAAGCATCGTATGTATGTGTCATGCCTTTATCCACAAAGAGGTTTCCAACCAACTGTCTATCGAAGGTATATCTCATCATCCATTCTCGTATGCATACCACCCATTGCTCTCGTCGACTCCGCATATTGCCGAGCTGTATCAACGACTGCAAACTTTTTGCCCAGCTCGCGAATGTCCTGCACGTTCTGGCCTAGTTGGCCGAGTAACGCTACCAAGGCAACATCGTTAGCCTGCGCAAGTGATTCAGTGGAGAATGTATCTGCTTGTTGCGGCGTTAAAAGGGATAGGTGTGAAATCAAGGAGTAGATCTTGCGCAGTAGGGAGTGCGAGAGCTGTGGAGAAGGGGTGGGTCTGGATTGTGTTTGGTTATCTGGCATCTGTTGGGAGATACTGGAGAGATAGGCTTTTATGAGGTGTAGCCGTGACTCGAGGGTTTTGACGGCAGTGAGACGGGTGTTTAGATTGGCGATTACTGTGATAAAAATTGGTTAATGGATATTAGTGGTTTTTGTCGGTATTTGTTAAATTCGTCCACTTACGATCTTCATCTTCCTTAGAGAGTGGGGAAACTTCATCCACAGCGGGAGTCTTCTCTAGGCGTTTCGATGTGGCTCTAGCCTTTTTGCCAGCGGCGGGTTTCTTAGAGCCGTCCACAGCGGGCTTTGGAGGGGCATCCCCCGCTTGAATAGCCGTAGCATTGCCTCCTCCTCTTGCAACGAAATCGACACTAATCATTTCTGCTTCCCCGGTTTCGATAGCATACGGTAGTTCTCTAAACCGAAGTGCTAAGCTGGGCTGCTGCCCATCCACCTGCATGGATTTGTCTCCATCGCCCGCATTATTGTCCTCCTCGTATGTCGATTCATAAATGGCAAGAGGAAGCTTCCCTGTAGCATGGGAACTGCTATTTTCAAGCCCGGAGGGATCGAACGCAAGCAACACTGCTGTTTCGTTATATTTCTGGAGAATATGTTGGTGAATCGGTAGTTGGGTAGCGGTGGGACCTGTGGACGGGGCGATGGTGAACCAGCCAACAAGGTCCAACGGCGGGTCTTTATGCACGTCTCTAACTGCAAAGAAAGGCATACTGGTTAGCATCACCTCTTGCGAAACGATTAAGAGCAGAGTGGTCCGGACATTGCTGTAGTCTCTCTTCAAACCAGGGCTCATGTAGTACTCTGTCTCCATTCGAGGCGGTTACAACATTGCATTCAAACACATGCTCAAGGCTAATGGTTCGACCCTTTTGCTGTCCTATTAGCGCCCCGACAATTGGTCCCTTTTGCTGTCTTGCAATGTGTCGGGTGACGTGATCTGATATATTGAGGAGGACGAGCGGATGGAGGAGGATTTGGAGGCCAGAGTCAGAAGATTTCGGGGAAATTAGGGGGTTAATCGCCATGGTTCAGAAGCCGCTGTTGAGCCGCACTCCAACTAAAAAATATAATAAAATCACTATGCAGTTGTGGATATATCTTCAGTTCCCAGGTAGGTTTGTTCGGCGCTGCGTTTATATACAACTTGAAGCCGAAGGTTTGGAACGAAGTTGAGGAGCCTGTTTGTTTTGTTTGCTGTGTTTGGTCCATTTGCATGTGGGGCAATAGCTAGCCCAGGCCCATCTCGATGATGGACAAACATCTTTCGCAACGACCAAGCTTGGTCTTTTTTTGGATGTCTTTGCTTCGTGTCTACGAAGACAAGAGGAAGACATGGAGACTCCTCCCTCTTTTAACGCTGTGAAGGGCCACCTTGACAATGTCATCCAGGATCCGTCTACCCCTCTTGACGTCGCCACCCTGGACAAGCTCAAGGTCGAACTCCTTGCCAATACCAACCAGAGCGTTTTCTCTGTTATTCTCACCCAGATTTCACAGATTCTCCCTATATTGCAGGAAGATCCGTCTCCTTTAACAAGCTTAGCTGCCAAAGCTGCTTCGTATCTTACTTTCACCCAACTCCAGTCCATTGACCCACCTTTGAATTTGCTCGCTGGAATCAAAGCGCCATCTCCGCCAGTGAACCTCTTGACCTTATCTATTCTAGGACAGGCCAGACATTCAAGTGCTGATGCTGCGATTATCTCTGGAAACCCTCCTCTTGTGATTGCCCTAGTGGAACTGTGGCTTACGGTCTCCGAAACTGCGGTGTCGCAAGCTGCATTTGACGTCCTATGGGCTCTCCTGGAAGTCGATTATGCCCACGACTACGAAAGCGATGTCTTAGTAGATGGGGAGAAGAAAAACAAGATAGGGGGCCAGGGGCTAATGTGGAGGAGAATATTCAATGATAGAGACATCTACGAACGTCTTTTCTCCATATGCAGCCTTGAGAGCACCGAACCCCCAGGACATATCAGCAGACGAGACAAGTCTGTAGCACAAGGCAGATTAATGGATTTAATTATTAAGGCTGGATCGCTGGACTGGCATGCGATAGCGACATCGCATTTCCCCGACATCGAATCCAAATATCGAAGTTCTAGTTTGTTGAGTTTTGCGGCCTCCCAAATGATTGATCCAGACGATGTACTATTGCATATGACACATATCCATTTCCTCTGTGAACTGCTTCGAATTGGAGCTCCAGGACTCCGTCAACGTGCTAAAGTCCAGAGCCATTCATATCCGCTATTTTCTTCTCCTTCCCTTGAATACCTTACGTCTAGTGGTCTCCACGCCAAAATAATGAGCTACTATTTGGACCCTTCGATCCTTGACCCAGCGTACTCACCGATTCTCTCTGGGCCAGTCATGGGCTATATATCTCAGTATGCGATTCTGTACCCAAATCATTTACTCCAGCAGCCCCAAGCCTTTCTGGATTCGATTCTTTCGCGGATCTCTGAAGCTTTGGACATCCAACCTGTTAAATGGGCTCACGGCCCTGTTCCGACTGGCGATATTGACATTCTTGCCTCTCTACCCCGAGTAATGCTTGTAGAAGCAGGAAACAGATGGATCAACACGGTACAGTCGATACCTTCCAAGCCTGTAAACAATCATGCCCTGGATGCTTTGGGCCGAATATTTAAGGGACCACCAACTCTTGAAAACGACCCCAATGGGCTCTCAGACCCACTGGATCAAAATCCAACAAGCCCTCGAGCAGAAGCTGCCGCTTCTCGTGTCCTATATCTTCGGTACTTGAATGAGCATCCGGATTTATGGAAGAATGTTGTTGCTGCTGCTGATATCATCGCCATGCAAGACACAGCCCTTGCAAGCATCGCGTTCATAAAATCCGTCCTGGCAGCACACTGGGCCGTGATTCCGCCAGGCGATGGTAGCTCAACAATTCTCACTAACCGTCGATTTGGGCTACCCACTGAGGATCAGATTTCTCGACTTGGCCCGTCAATACAAGGCAGGCTCCCAGAGTCTGGCCTGTGGGCACTTTTCGTACCTCCTGCCTTAACGGAGGTCCTGCCCTACCTTTTCAAAGCCCCGCAGACATACAATAACTTTGTCGCCGGTGGGGCTGGGGACACAGAGAGTGCTGTCTGGAGAATTGCAACCGCTAAATTTGACGCGCTTGTTGCTTTACATACGGAAATGAAAAAGGTCGATGGGGGCTTTGAAGGATTTGACGATATTATCCGAACACTTAATAAGCGCGTTGCAGATGGTCCATGGGGTCCTTCGAGCCAAGTTGGTAGTCGGGTAGATGCTCTGGAGTTGTGATCAATTTAGTCATCTACGTGCCCTAATGATATGCATTTATGGTTTTGTCAAGTACCCCATATGAGCTTTCCCGAACGTCGAAACATGTAAAGGTGGGACGGTCGTTGATGTTTTCTTGGCGATGAACATAGTTAGTTGATGAAGTCTAGCTATGATGATGTCCTTAATTATAATTAATTTACAGAGTGCTTCGTGAGAATGCGGACTATGGGATCAAGATGATGTATTTTAATGACGATACACCGTACAAGAAATTGAAATTCCACAGCGTTGTGAAATTAATTCAGGTATGTAATGTTGGGCAAAACACATATCTCTGAACAAGCGCCTGACCACCTGCTCGTAAAAGCAGGCTGTCAATGTCGAACATCGTCCACTCAGATATATATATATTTCCCTTGGCGCCGAGTTGATGATCGCCCCGCTAATTTGCCGTTGGCAAGCTAAAAATAACGTGGTTGACCTCGCCACTGTCGAAAAGCGGTCAACTTCGGCAATATGTTTATTTTTTTGACGTGACCCATCACACTGGGAGAGAAGAGTGTGAATCACCAACCAAGGCCAACGTCTGTCAGAAGCAACAGTTTAACTGACTTGTCCGGGAGATAATACATGTTAATTTTACCCCGCTCCATAACTGTTTCTTTTGGACCTTAATCTTACTATACTGTGGAGAAATAATTCCGTCAATCTTTGCCTTTGGGCCCCCACTCCCCTCACGCATTCGTTTTACACCTTACGCGAACGGGTAGAGAAGGAGGATAGAGGAAATCGAGCTATCTGAAAGGGGGGACAAAGAAATATGTCCCGTTTCGGTGCAAACCGGGGCAAAAAGCTTCCCGGTGCTGAGTTCTCATGGGATACGGAGGGTGGGGGAGAGCCAGATAACGCACCTACGCCATTGTTCCCGGTGAGCTAGAATGAGTCTCTACCATTGTTATCTTCTTAAATTAGGATCGTTCTTCTCAATCTTAATTCGTCAAGGCCGAATATGAAGTAAAGAGGTGGTATGTTGCGGCTAACACTTCAATTCAGAAATACTCAGCACCCACTTCAAAACCGCTCACGGACGAGGAGCGCAGCCAGGTCGACTATTATAGACAGCTACGAGACATGATACATGATGGACCATATTATACGGTGTTGAGCGCGCCACCATCATCACAAAAGGGAGGCGCAGCGGCTGCTCGAAAAGCTCAGTTTGATCCATTCCAAGGCATGGCGACATATGGACAGAGATATTTGAAGAAAACTAGGACATTGCCAAAACTTTCAGGAAGGCCCTATGGTATGTATATCTTTTATTTCCCATTATGCTTTCCCCCTCTTCCCGTATAAACTTAAGGCCCTTGGGCTGCCCTCTCTTTTCTTCTTTCCTTACTTCGTTAGCTTTCATTTCCCGAACTAATGTGAACCCCCTTTTATCTTGCTTTCACTTTTACAGTTATGAACTTTTTCCCGAAAGAGCTTTGGTCGACCCTTGACCCTAAATATGTCGGTTTGCAAGTTGGTGGTGCCAATGGGTTTGGTTCGATTTTACGAGGCGGCCAGAAACGTGGCTTTGAGGATGACGAAGATGATGAAGATGTCGGTCCGTCTCGGAAAAAAATAGCAGCTGATGGAGAAGAGGACGAGGAAGGATCAGAGAGTGGCGAGAAACCAAAGCGGGGTGGAATGGAGGATGACGACTTATTGGATGAGGATGAAGACGGGGGAGAGGAGGAGATCGTGGATGATGACTTCGAAGATGATGAGGAGGATATGGGCGGAGATTATAACGCAGAACAATATTTCGATGGTGGGGATGATGACGGAGATGGGTATGATGGGGGTGGAGACGGGGATAATGATACATATTAATGAGCGCTGTTTCCCATTTCTTCCTCTGGATCATGATTCTCCATTGCTTGTCTCATTACTTTCAATTTTCTCATATATGATACCCGTTTTCTTTTCTTTTCATAGAATCTAGCTAGCAATGTATAGTAGTGTATATCAGATGGAATAATCGGGCTTGAAATCTATTTCAGACTTTCCGCAGTCTGCAGCATTGGCCTAGATTCTTCTACAAAACACTCTCGGTGTGCAGCGTATTTAAACTTTAATGTATTATAAGGCTTTTTAGCACTGTGTCACCACTTCATCCCTCAGCATAATCACCATAAATATATAAAACTTTTTTGGTCATACTTTCTCCCACCGTTACTTAGTGTATGCCGTCGATGGGGACGAAAGAGTGGTGTTTGTTTGATGACCTCATAGTTAACCACTAACTCTTTTTTCTTTCTGGCCGAGAATCCCCAACTTTTATTATTCAAATCCCTTATCAGATCGACCCCGCGATGCAGAATCAATGGCCAGCGCCGACGCCAACAACTCGGAACACGCATCCGGTAGAGCTGCTATAATTCTTTACGGTTCAGAAACTGGAAACTCCCAGGACGTTGCTGATGAACTTGGACGCCTCGTAGAGAGGCTACATTTCTCTGCGCATGTTTGCGAACTAAACGCCATTAAAGCGGTGCGATAAGGGCGCATTCCAGAATTAAGCAGAATTGAAGCTCACGTTTGATGCAGGATTCTCTGAATGACTATGACGTGACGATATTCGCGGTCTCGACGACTGGACAGGGCGATTTTCCTTCCAACGCTCGCATTTTCTGGAAGTCCTTGCTACTGAAAAAGCTTCCGCCGACCTTTCTCCAGGGTGTGAACTTTGCGCTCTTTGGACTGGGGGATAGTTCGTACCCAAAGTAGGTTGCAATTTTCTCATTATTTGCGTATCAAATTATTAACAACTCCGGTTTGGGACCTTAGGTTCAACTGGGCATCTCGGAAGCTTTACAAGAGATTATTGCAGCTCGGCGCAAATGAGCTGTACCCCTGCGGCGAAGCAGATGAGCAGCATCCGGAAGGGTATACATTCCATGAATACTATTGATTTCAGCTTGTCCATACTGACATTGCAATCTTAGTCTCGAAGGCACCTTCGTCCCGTGGTCGCTGGACCTCCGAAAGCATCTATTGGGCAAATTCCCGCTTGCGCCTGACCAACATCCGATCCCAGATGACGTTCAGTTACCGCCGAAATGGGTGCTCGCACACCAAGAATCTGGCCTAGTCGAAAACACCACCGCATACCCGGGTACAGCACTGCCGAAAGTACAGTCTGGGGAACAACTAGGAGATGGCAGCATCCCTTTGAATTTTTCTCATGACCCGAGACCCATTCCGAATACTGTCTCCGCAACATTAGTTGCGAACGATCGACTGACGCCGCAGACCCATTGGCAAGACGTCCGCCACATTATTCTCAAGATTTCCGAGTCAATTCGATATGTCCCAGGAGATATCCTGCAAATAACCCCTCGAAATTTCGCTAGCGATGTAAATTCACTAATAGCCAGGATGGGCTGGGAGAATGACGCCGACACACCTCTACGTTTTATTCCTAACCCTAAATACGTATCAGCCAACAACATATCTTCTCCCGAAATCCCATTTCTGTTGAATTCGCCCGGTTTCACCCTCAGAGACCTACTCACGGATTATTTAGATATAATGGCCATACCACGACGATCCTTCTTTTCCAACATTGCTCACTACACCAAAGATACCATGCATAAAGAGCGACTCCTAGAGTTTACTGATCCAGAATACATAGACGAGTTCTACGACTATACCTCGCGACCCCGTCGGTCAATCCTCGAAGTTTTGGATGAATTTGAATCCGTGAAGATCCCTTGGCAACACGTTTGTACCGTGTTCCCCGTTCTTCGCGGACGGCAATTCAGTCTTGCCAGCGGTGGGAAGTTGAAAATCCCTGAAAGTTTACCCGGTACCAATGTTACAAGTTCTGGCACTCGCTGTGATCTCCTGGTCGCCATCGTCAAATACCAAACCGTGATTAAAAAGATTCGCGAGGGTGTATGTACGCGCTACCTTGCAGTGCTTCGTCCAGGGAGCACGTTGAAAGTCCAAGTGCAGAAAGGCGGACTCAATTCCTCAATGCGACAGCTCTTGGAGCCTACGGTGCTGATCGGGCCTGGTACAGGAGTTGCACCACTGCGCTCTATGTTATGGGAAAAGGCCGCCATGGCAACTACATTTCGACAAAAGCATGGCCCTGACGTACCAGTACCTTTCGGTCCTATTATCCTGCTGTATGGCGGGCGGAATAGAAGAGCGGATTTCTTTTTCGAGGATGAATGGGATGAGTTGAAACAGGTACTCGATATCACGATATTAACGGCGTTCTCAAGAGACCAGAAACAGAAGATATACGTGCAGGACCGCATCCGCGAGCATGCAGCGTTGTTTTTTAGGGTACTACATGATTTAAATGGCACTGTCTATATTTGTGGGTCGTCAGGTAAAATGCCTCAAGCGATTAGGGAGGCGCTTATTGAAGGCTTCCAGGAGTTTGGAAAGAGAGAAAGTGAGGTCGGTGAAAGGCAGAGGTATAGTCGGGAGGAGGCAGAGAAATATTTGATGGATATGGAGAAAGTGGGACGGTATAAACAAGAGACTTGGTGACCTGTTGCTGGTTAAATTGAGGTGGGGGGGGGGGGGGAAGATAACTGATCCATACCAGATAATGACATACCATGCAATCAGATAGACCGTTTTCTACAATATCCTATTTCTAGGAAACCTTTGCCAGTTCTAGGCGGATAAAACATTTTTGTAGATGAGAAGAAGAAACTAGGGGGTTAGCCGCCAGAATCCCCTTAAATACTAGGTCACGATAATCTTTTCCGTAAAGCATTTGTGCAAGCAAACATGGGTTACTTTGGCCAATTATTAGTTATCAGTTCACCATCACGCAACAACTCCCTACCCAAGAAGAAGGTGTCATTTCCATTCATCGCCAAAGTTCTTTAGTTGTATGCAACTGTCAGGGCGGGAAATACATCACGTGACTGGTTTCCGGCAAACCTCGGTTGCCGAGAAGATTCCGAATCCGGCGATCTTGGGTGAGGGTAGATTCGGAAGTTGAGCAACGCCGACAACTTCGACCTTTTCAAGCCGCTATACACACTCCAAAACCTGACACACCACCACCACCACGGAGTCTCAGCTGTTGTTCCCTGGGTCGAATTGATAACGGTCACTGTATCGACAAGTAAGGTTCTCCGAGCTGCCAGTGTACTCTGCGGTTTTCAACAATGGCTGCGAATGCTCTCAGGATACTGGTGCCCGTAAAGAGGGTCATCGACTTCGCCGTACGTGGTTTTACCTCCTCCCAGCCCATTCTTAGAGCTTGCAATACACTGCAATTGGAGAACCTCTTCCTCTTTTTTCCATGTGTTCCTGTTGCCTGTGTAACCGAATTGAGCGGCTGTCCACTACGCCATTACAGGACCCCCCCATCCCATAAGCACCATTCAAAGTCGGCTGTTCCACTAACTCGCCATAAATTAACATATGCAGATAAAACCCCGTATCAACAAAGCCCAAACAGGCGTCGAAACCGCCGGCGTCAAGCATTCCCTCAACCCATTCGATGAGCTCTCCATAGAAGAAGCCGTCCGCCTACGCGAACGCAAGGGCCCTATGTCCGTCTCCGACATCCTAGCCATCTCCGCCGGCGGGCCTAAATGCGCCGACACCCTCCGTACCGCCATGGCCATGGGAGCTGATCGATCAATCATTGTCGATGTACCCGAGAAAGCAGATCAGGCAGGCTTGGAGCCATTGACCGTGGCCAAGATGCTGAAGAGCGTGGTCCAGAAGGAAAATATCAATCTGGTGTTGCTGGGCAAACAGGCTATTGATGGTGATCAGGGACAGACGGGTCAAATGCTGGCTGGTCTCCTGGGCTGGTCACAGGCGACACAGGCGAGTAAGGTTGATATAAAAGACGATGCGGGTACTGTGGAGGTCACTCGGGAGGTGGACGGCGGCGTGGAGACTCTCAGGGCCAAGTTGCCCATGGTGATTACTACGGATCTGCGGTTGAACGAGCCCCGCTATGCCAGTTTGCCGAACATTATGAAGGCGAAGCGGAAACCGCTGGAGAAGAAGACTTTGGCAGATCTTGGGGTTGAGGATGCAAGGAAGTTGAAAACTTTGAAGGTTACGGGTATGTGTAGCTTCTACTTTCCTTCTACTTTCCCCTCCCTTCAATTTATTGCGGTATTTATTTCCGTGTCGGATAAAACTGACTTATCTTTAATAGAGCCCCCGGCCCGACAAGGAGGTGGCAAGGTAGAGGACGTCGATGGAATGATCTCGAAATTGAAAGAGCTGGGTGCTCTATAAACTATTTCCATCACCGTTCATTGCCGCTGGCGCTGCCCTCGCCATTAGTGTATATGTACAACTCATCATCCTTTTGGCGTACCGTGGTTTATTTTCGTCATATTTTTTCTTTTCCTTTTCTATCTCCTACAATATATGTGCAAAACATCCTACACACGACATGATGTACATGTATATATCCACGTACCTCTTACTTTAGACACCATCAAAGCCAATATCCAGCAAAAAGACTTACTCGATATATGCGTCTGCTTGTGCCCGAGAATCTGTGCTTCTACTTTTACTCACTGTTTCTTTTGGATTTCCGGGTTGTTTCCAAAAATGAATGCCAGCTCGACCCGACGACATTACGCTTAAAAAGGTTAGACAAAGGCACATGGAAGTTTCCATACATCGTATGGACCATACAGGTAGCTATAGTGGTCCCTGATGCTCACCAATGAATAGGCTAGGATCTACCGATGGCGAGAGAGGAAGTGTGACACGCTCCAGTTTGTAAGTCCACGACTCTCTTCCCTTCTAGTATCTGGTCGGCATAAAGATCACCTAACTATTCCACAACGGAAGACGACCATGACGCGTGAGTCCACGGTGGCCCCGCTTGGTCCTGTTCTCTTGGGACAGCATCAAACAAGTGACCAAGAAACGGTCCCTGTCTGGATAATTGAACGCCGGAGGCGCAGCATCGCTGGCAGAAGATTATATGGAATCAGGAACCAGATTTCACAACCCAACATAGTCAGGCACAATAGTACCATGATCCAAAATCTGCCAACAGGGTGCCGGGCATATCCATTAAAATCCGGGAGAGCACTCAACGTTCTCTCGAAAATAAACTGCTTCCTACTAAAAGAAAGGGACAAGAAACAAGGGAATTAATGGGAAGAAAAAAGAAATAAATAGAATATAAAATCCCGCCGTTCATTATGCCGCAAGATTACCGTTGCTAACTAGGCAAGGCCCCAATAGTTTGTCTCAGGCAGGAGGAAGCTGAAGCCTGGGCAGGTGGGGGTAATGGGTTTGGGGACTGAGGGGACCCCGGGAAAGCTCGATGTTGCCTTTCATGGCCTAGCGGGCTTTCAGAGCCATGGGTCGCAGCCAACCTTGTTCCAAACCTTATCTTAACGACCAATTCTCCCGGCGACTAACCCCAATGCGTCTAAGCGTCATAAATCGGCACCTTCGGGATACCGTGATTAAGACAATACGCTCTATGTTTTTTTTGAATCTGACTATAATAACTTGGAAATTTTTGAAAACTTGTCGTTGAAGGCTATGTTCGGCTGCGCAATCCAGTGTCGAACCAATGAATTACTGCTCTTCATCCATGGGGGCGCCAAAAACTCAAAATTTCCGTTTCTATCATTAGGAGGATCATAACTGCATGCAAGGAACTCTTGGGCTTTTGCCTGTTGTTTCTGGAGTGAAAAGTTAGGTGAGTCTCACCAAGTTAAAACACCATTTTTTCGGATACCTAAGACCAACTCAGCCAAGGTTTATGACGTCGCTGGTTGCCTCAAGAGGGTCAAGCAAGACCTGTTACTAGCCTGGATAAGGTAATTTGAATGCAGGTTTTAACAATCTATAATATAACTATTCTCCCACTTTCCCTCTCTATCCCTTTATTCCGGTTCCCTAAATTGCCTCGCACTGTCGTGTAGAAGCCACCATAATGTGATATGGCTTTCTTTGCACGACAATGAATCGCCTCGAAGCCGTGCGCCTCTAGCCTCCGCCTTCAAAGCCAAATCATTCAGGATACCTAAATTTTTTTAAACAAAAAGGATTCCAACCAGTTAGTTATTTCTGGGCAAATTTGTCAGGCAACATGGTTAAAAATTCAACGAAACGCAGGGATTCCCCTGCAAAAGAAAGAGACAATGCCCATCTACCAGACCATAACGTGGGTTCTACAATGTGCCGCAGCAGCAGACTCCAATCTCTTCAGCAGCACCGCGATCCTAGGGAACCTGCTCAGTCAATGCTAGGCCATCCACCCATTTTTACTATTGGTCATGGAACACGCACGCTTCCTGAGCTTATTGAGCTCCTCCTGTCCTCCCATGTCACCAAGCTTGTGGATGTTCGGTCTATTCCGCGGTCATTTACAAATCCGCAATTTAACCATGACACCCTCAAGCATTCTGCAGAATTGAAAGACGCCCGTGTCAGCTATTTATGGTGCGGACCTTTACTGGGTGGGCGCCGTAACGCAAAACAGCCAAACCTTGATGAACACAGTGCAATTCGGGTCGCCGCGTTCCGAAATTACGCTGGATATATGTGCACATCATCGTTTAAAGAGGGTTTGGCCGAGCTAAAAAGCCTCGCAGAGAACTTGCAAAGTTCTGGTGAAGGATGTCTCGCAATTATGTGCAGCGAGACGCTCTGGTGGCGATGTCATCGACGGATGATTGCAGATATACTATCATCACATGGGTGGAAAGTCCAGCATCTAGGGGTTGGAAAGAAGCCAATGGAGCATGAGAGGTGGGAAATTGCAAGGGTTGGCGATGAAGGAAACCTCGTGTATGATGGCCATGACAGACGTTCGAAACGAAAAGCGTGTCCGAGTTGAGGTCCACGCACGGGAAGTGTCACTTTTAAACTAGTTCATGTTCTGCGGCCGCGAATGACGAGGTGTTGATTTGGTTGATTTGATACATGCCCACTATAACACTTCGCCAGTCACGATACTGCCTTCGTTTTGGAAGGCAACGTTAGAATCTGCTAGTACGCGTGGAAACTTTTGGACTGCTTCACGCTGCAAAAGCAACAAATGACCGCTCCCATTCTCAGATATCATGGCCAGCCAGGTGTCCCTGGCAATTCCGTCAGCTTGGACATTTTATGTCTTATGCAGGGGGCAGTCTATCTTCGGTCCTCCGTCTTCTAACTCAGTATCGGCTGGCCACGCTGCCGCTGGATGCTTATCAAGGCGCATTAACGCACGACAAAGGCAGTTTTCAGACTTCAAATATATGAAAACTCTTTGGAAATTGCAACGAATTTTCAACAGCAGCATTGTTCAAGCTTGGACAATGCACCTCTCACCTGCGAACTCTTCCACCCGCAATTTATCTTATCTGATTATGGCAGACCTACTCACTTTTCCATAAACCCCTTACCTATTTTATTGAACTGTCATATAAGGCAACCACCAAAAGGAAATAGGCTCGAAGCAAATTTTATACCTATTTTGGCAATACCCTCAGTCATAGTCATCCCGATAATATATGTTCCTGGATGAGAAAATGCGGCTCCCCTCAGCGACCCAGGAATTTAGGAATCTATCTCAGCTTCTTCAGGAGTACGATGGTTAAAACAGTCCCATTAATTCATATGCGCTCCTAACCTTAGTTTCTATGATTTTCTGATGTGCTCCTCACTTTTTTGCTGAGTATATTATGCTGGACATTTAAGTGTCAAGGATGAGTCAAGCTATTCCTCCTCGTAACTTTAATTCCGCCCACAATAGTTTGTTACCTCCTACCATTTTATGCACACAATCATAGCAAGTGTCACAAATTGCTCAATGCTAATAATATTTCTTTATTATCAAATTTGACAGAGAACAGATTGTTGGCAGGAAATGAAATGACTATTAATCAATGTGATGTTTAATACTCTGCAAAGTTGAGAAGCATGCGTATCTCTATACATTTTCAATGCTCATCTAGATCTCTATTATCTCATTTCAACTGTTTTCATGTTTGCATGAACAAACATGATGAAAACACCCTCACATGAATATTGTATAACAAGAATCTAAAAATTAAATCCATTTATGCCAGGCTAAATTCAGAAACAGCTTCAGCTGAAATCTTTCCAGGTTGATTCATGCGCATTTCAGCCAGCGGATTCCTATCATTGAGTCACCCGGCACAGCGTCACACTAGCCCGCTCGGATTCCAAGGTCCTTTTCTGATTTGACGCATCGTTGCCCCGCTATCCACGCTTTCCTTGGCTTTCAAAAGGATTGTGCGATATCATGCTTAAAATCAATCTAGAGTCCCTGCAAAATTGCGCAATGACATCGCACCTGAAAAAGTCTCCATCCACCACCAGATCAACTCCCAGCCGGGCAAGTCACAGCTGTGCAAAATGTTACATTTAGACGGCAGCACTTTGGAAGGGGGTGGTCAGCTAGTCCGCAATGCGCTCGCCCTCTCTGCATTGACGGGGAGACCAGTAACGATTAACAACATACGAGGGAAGAGGAATGGTCCTCGGGGCTTAAGGCGGTCGCATACCGCCGCGATACAGTTCCTCACTGAGGTCTGTGGCGGCCGCATTGTTGGCGCTACAGTAGGATCCTCCGAGATTACATTCTATCCTCGAGACACGGAAGATTCAAATCTGAATGGCGCGGTAGGTGAAGATGGGGCCCCTCCTGTACCACAAAAGAGAGCGCGGTTACGCCCCATCTCTTTGGCATTGCCAATCCAATCCGAATACAACATCCGCCTTACAACTCCTGGATCTATCTTCCTCATTTTTCAGGCATTATATCCATACCTCATGTATGCCGGCGCGAAGTTGCACGGACACCGCGAGGGCGTCGATGATAGTTCAGTTAGCCGGGTTATCAAGTTGAATATCACCGGTGGCACAAATATATCATTCTCTCCGTCGTACGACTACGTATCTCAAGTACTCGTCCCTACCTTTGCAAGATTAGGTCTCCCAAGGCTCTCGGTCAAATTAAACTGCCGCGGGTGGAGTACTGGGGCGGTCCAAATTGGCTCAGTATCCTTTGAAATCGAGCCCCTTGCTATCTCAAGCGCGGGCAGAGTTACGGCTGGACAATCAGACACGAAGGAAACTGGCCAGCATAGAACATGTCGCCCAAAACAGGAGCCAGCTGCTGGAAACCCTAACCGTGAGAGCTCGAGGCAGACAGAATCTTCTCTTGCTTTTACTCCTAAGTTTCCCCGCATTAGCTTGGAGAGTTTGGACCCTGGGTATATAACCAGAGTCGATATCACTGTACTAGCTCCTGATACTACTCTTAGCCAAGCCGCAGCACTCAAAAATTCGAAAAAGGCTCATCATCGAACACGAAAGAACGGAAAGTATATGCAACACAGTACACATCGTTCTAGGGGGCATTATTTCAAAGGGAGCGCGATATCTGAACTGGAATTTGCTGAGGATGAATCCGAAGTACTTGGGCCTTCGATGTCAGGGAACAGCGGTTTATATGAGTCCCCCGAACTTCAGTCAGTCTCGGTCCGCAGTTTTCTAGAGGATACTGCAACGAAATCGGTAACTAAAGCCCTGAGGGAGTTCGATAATAATCACACTCCCGGAGCCATCAAGCAGCCCTCGCCGAAAGAAACTCCGATTGTGAGAATTCACACGACAGAGCCAACATACGACCCAACACATATCTATCTTCTCCTTGTGGCCCATACATCAACAGGTTTCCGACTTGGAAGGAGTCAACTGTATTCCGAATATAAATCTGGACAAGGGAATAAGGCGCACCTAGTCACCCTGTTCCGCGAGATGATAAATGAATGTGTAGCTGGTTTGATGGAAGAATTTCTCGTTGCGACGAATGCAGGGACAAATGACGTTCCAAAAATGGGGCCCAAAGGCTGTTTAGACGTATTTATGAGAGACCAAGTAATTGTCTTTCAAGCGCTGGGAGCACTGGATGAAGCGAAGGAGTGCAGCGAATCTGGCAACACAAGGGAGGAAGAGGGTCTGAGCTTGCATTCACGCACAGCAATGTGGGTATCCGAGCAAGTCCTTGGGGTGAGGGTATAAATCCTGACTATTACTCTATAATGCCAAATTTTGCATATAATGATGCAAGTCCTTTGGGTAGTCCATTCTTGCTATCCCAGGAGCTTGGGAAGTAGACGGCGAATCAACTTTGTTTTGTCCCACGTGACTGCCGAATCACCTCAGCACACAGCTGCCTGAATACAACTCATCGTCAACAACACCGCGAGCCTCCTCAAGACCCGGACTGGCTTTGCTTGCCAGCTCTCGCAGTGTCAACTAGAATGGCATGTCTGGATGTATACGTTCTCACATTCAATTGCGCTCGGAATGTGATCCAGCACGATACACTCGGCTCCCACCTTTTCGACGCGCTTCCCGAATCCGGGCCTCAGTCCATCGACCTGCCTGAGATTCTGGTCTTATCCCTACAGGAAATTGCACCCATTGCCTATGCCTTTCTTGGAGGTTCGTTCTTAGATCCGTACTACGATGCCCTTCGTCGTTCTGTGAGCATTGCAGCTGGGGACCAGCACTATGAGAATGTCGCAACAAAAAATGTCGGAATGACAGCAGTAATGGTTTTTGTGCGTGGGGATATCGCTGAGAACATTGCCTGGGTCGAGACAGCCGAAGTTGGAGTTGGGGTACAAGAGGCTGGGAATAAAGGAGCCGCCGGGGCGCGGATCGGCTACCATATTAGAGACGGCACGATCGATTTAACTTTTGTTGCTGCGCATCTTGCCCCAAACGAGTGGGCCGTAGCGAGAAGGAATGAAGACTGGAGGAGCATTGTCCAAAAGCTTGTGTTTTCGAGGGTGAAAAATGGCGGGGACAATACGCAAACCCACGATGAGCGAAATGAAGAGGATGTCCCACTTCTCCAAACTGAATCGTCTGATACAAATGGAGATATGGGTCTATATTCACCCAAATCGTACCTTTTTGTCGCTGGAGACTTTAATTATCGGACCTCATTAACTCGTCCAGGGCCAAATGACTACAAGAAGTTCCCGCAACCGACGGAAGATATTAGCAGTCCTCATCACTACTCGCATTTACTTGCGAAAGACCAATTAACCCAAGAGCTCCAAGAACAGAAGACACTACAGGATTTATGCGAAGCGCCCATCACATTTTTGCCCACGTATAAATTCGCCTTTCCAGCCCATCAGCCAGCCCCGGGAGGATTATTGGAAACATGGACATGGGCGAAGAAGCGCTGGCCGAGTTGGTGCGATCGAGTACTCTACCGAGACGTCCCGTCATCCACATCGGCGGGAGGGGGCATTGAGGTCCATCGATACGATGCGTTGCCGATAATGCAAACATCAGACCACCGCGCTGTTGCACTTTCTGCCTCTGTCCCGCTGCAACCTCCGTCGGCTCCCGCCGTCTTCTTGCCTCCGTTTGAAATTGACCCTAACTGGAAAAGCAAAAGGCTGATCGCAAGACGCAAAGAGGTTGTTGTGGGTGTAGCGGCCTACCTAGGCCTCACACGTGAAGGCAATGTACTACTTCTGAGCGGTGCTCTCGTTTTAACCGTGGGTTACTGGGCCTTGCAGTCATTTCGTGCAGGATGAACGTTCGTGGGATGCTGTTTTATCATGAAACCGATATGGCCCACTTGAGCTCGAGCAGAGTGCCGGAACGGCAATATGATGAGATACCAGATCGCGTAGAGCATTCCAGGGGAAGGCTCTTATTTTTAATCAACATTTTTTAAGGTCCGCACATCCTTCAGATGCGAACTAAAAGCGCCATGTGGATATCTCAACCGTCCTTCACTCTACATTGCTACGCATGTTCCAGCTAACACGGCAACGTCCACAAATTTCGAGGCATCGAACGGGAGAGCAGCGGCCCATAAATGACAAGCTCCTCGTTTCATTGGCTAGGTTGGTGTATCCACTGATCGTGAAACCGAGTTGTCAAAAAATCAAGCGATATCAGTTTATCTCGGATTCCCCTCCTAAACTCGAAACACGATGGATGAGGGACATACCTCCGCTCACTACATTCTGGTCTTCCGACGAAATGATTTCCGAGGCAAATGTGGAATGCACAAACCGTGTCAAGGCCCCTAGTCTTGATACGATGTTCAGCTCCGCGGCCAGGAAGAAAAAGAACACATCAGTATTCTAGAACATTGATAGACCCGCTAGAGCTAGATTCTAATATAACGCTAATCAGCACGCCTATAAACGTCCCAGCCGTGTGGTCCAAACTTTTTAAGAGTTGGGCAGTTCCAAAATTTTATCCATAGTCTGAAACCAGCTAAGGATGTCTTCGGACCCCGATTTAACCGTAATTGAGGGATGCACTTGCTAATCCCTGCCAGATCCTCATCCATTTATAATCGAAAATATAGGCACTGGGCGGGAGACAAGAAAGAATTTAGAGCAGCGAGCCCAAAAAACTTTGGTGCTCTCTTTTGATGAGGCCATATTCCCGTGGCTAAATTTTCTCACCCCGGAGAACTCGGAGTGACGATTGCCAATTGCCGTTTCTCAACGGCCGCCATATTATAATAATATATGTAGCGTATGTTCTCGGGCGGCTCCAACCTTATTACGGATGGTGGGACCAGTGTAAAATCTCCAAAAATAAATGCGGCTGGGGGCTGGGGCAGGTGAAATGGATGTAGTAGTAGTGGGAAACATATCCCTAACCCGGAGACAGCTAGAAGTATGTGGATGCGAGTGCCTTGTACCTCTGCCTTTCCCTTCCCTTTGGCCAACTCAGCCATGTTTAGCAGACGTGGTTATGGCAGGGATGGAGGGGACGGAGAGTTGCAATCGGGATTCAACCAGGGGGCTGATTTTACATGTATTTCAGGCATTGGACGCGGAAAACTGGCCTGCTTGTGCCGTTTCTCCCACTCAACAGCTGCCTCGATATACCCAGAGAGTGGCTTTTTCCATATCTCGTTTCTTCCGTTTTTTCGATCACAGGAGATGGATGAGGGGCATATTTTCTTTTTCTTTTTTTTTGTGAGTGCGCCCCAGATGCATCGCCCCACTCTGATCAAGCTAGTCAAACGGATGGAAACTTTTCGAAGACCACTTTGGCCAACAGGGCCAATCCTCTGGATCTGTAGGCGTCCGGGATAAGGATACTTGACACAAAAGTTCCGACTAAGTTGGCGACTAAGTTGTTCTAGACTGTGTCCTTGGAAGGGAGTTGACCCGTCTTCGGACCTCTTGACGACGTCTCATACGATGCATTCGCTAATAAACGAGCGCGGCAGGCATGATTTAGGCTCATCGATCAGAATCATAATGATGACCACGAGAAAGCTGTCAGATGGGCGCCCTGCATGTCCGTATCAGCCTGACTAGGTTGCCTAAACTCATGGGGGAACCAGATATACGTAAACAAAATCCTTGGATATGTCGAAATGTCGTTAGGCAACTTGGGATATTGCATTGAGGCGGACAATATCAGATCGATACTAGACCAGCCTGTACATTCCGTATATGTACGCATGCATTGCAGCTGATTGCCTTCCGATGATTCTATCTACACCGCAAATCTCCGCAGGAAGGCAGACCGAACGCTGCGTTGTTCTTTCAGCGCAAAAAGCGCAACAAGATAAGGCAAAATAGCAGCCTCCCGGGTCAATGGAATGAATACAACTGGTTAGGCAACTGGATTAATTCGAATGTAGACTGGGTTGCCGCAAGGAGCTCTCTTTAGTTTCCGCACATGCAACATAAGCATCCATTCCTGTCTCTCTCAACATGCAGCTGGAGGCTTAACAACTCCCGGGATTGAGTCAATTGCAGCAACGAAAATACAGCAAAGAAAGAAAACATTTAGCTCTAAACAAAACCGGAACAAGATTTTGGGCATTAGCTTCGAGGCATGAACTCCCATTTGCCCACCGGCACTCTGGCGTCGAGCCGTTTGTATGATTTTCGGCCGGCGCATGCTGCGGGCGCAATGCAGGAGATCATCAAGATAAACATATTCCACACTACAAGAAGGCACTGATGATGCACGAGAGAAATTTCAGGGTTTGTGCAGCAACAAAACAAAAAAACAAAAGAAAAGAAAAGAAAAGAAAAAATTCTACCCGTGCTCAGGTAAAATATGTAACTACAATTTCAAATACATGCTAATGTTTGTCAATGACCAGTCCTTGCCGGCTAAAAATCACAGATCGTTCTCGTCCCCCTCTTCTGATGGTGCTAAAACTGATATTATGATATATGACGGGAACAGGACTTCTAATGGATTAACCGTTCCATAATTCCCTTGCTATCGGCTTAATTTGTTTCAAAACCTGGCCAGCAAACCCTTAAACATATAGATATTATAATGTCAAGGCAAATCATTGCCACAGTCAGCGTCCACTATCGCACATACAGTGTAAAAACAGGTCTAACGTAAACAAAAAAGAAAAGGTCCACCCCGTAGTAGAGCGATCAAATTGATCATCAGCAGCTGAAACGAGATCCGCGTTTGCGTTGTGCGAGTTGCGGCTGCCCAGCGGGACCGCATCCATGGGCGCGGTTTGATTAACACCGAACGGACTCTATAACCAAGCTCAGCCAGGCTAGTTTCGGCAGATAGGAGACAGCATCGCACGAGTCACAGGCGCACGAGCAATTGCTCGTAATTCCGAGGATCAGCCAACCTCTCAGAGAATGGTTACCATCAACTTGTTTGGGGGCTTAGGTTCGCACGGCTCAACCGACAGTTTGTTTGCCTGTTTCGATCCAGTCCTACTATATGATACTGGGAATAAGTTGGCAGGAAGGCAAATTTGCGAGCAATCGGCTTTAAACCTTCTCATGGCCTCGAAATCCAGACCCTGCTGGACTTTTTGTTTGCCGGGCGATCCGCGCCGGCCATTGGATCGTTTTTGAACATTTCTGTGCTCCTTGCTGACTGCTGCGTTTTTTCTCAGGAGCATTGGAACGGCAAGTATCACGATGCGGTAACATGGAATAATAGGCTTAGGGAGCCACGAAACCTATCCCCTATTGAGTCGGCCACACTTGATTATCTAGTTTAGAATAGTAGTTAGGCAATTGGAAAACGATCTCGGCCTTGAGAAGCGGCCGCTCGGGTTGACCTGGATTCAGCTCGACACCGCTCTTGTCAAATTCTAAATCTCTCCAATTAGGCAGCGTCGGACATATGAGTCAGGCAGGAAAAGTGCCGACAATCCTAATGTGAGATCGTGGGATGGATCAAGCTGACCCAAAGTTCCAAACAGCGTGGATCTGGGGTAGGTTTAGATCAGGCTCAGAGCGACAGAACAGAGTTTCACGTCAGATATGTCGATGATGCCTGGGGTGAGGTCTGTTTGGACACTACGGATCCATACGCATGCACGCTGGCCAGAAGGCGGGCTGGCACAACTTTTGATATTGCTATATTTGTTGCCATTACTTGCCGTTTCGTCGTGACTAATAGTCAGCAACAGGGCGCAATGGCGAGGTGTCAACGAGAAGCGCAGTTTTCCGACAGCAAGCAGGAAGCTCGACCCGAACCAATGCGGGCACCGCGCTCAACGAGGAATTAGAGCACGGGAAAAAAGGTTGACGGCGGAAGAGGAAGAGAGGAGAGTTGTCTCACCGTCTATCTGGTTGTCTGCCCAGCAACACACATCATGTGGTCTACTATATGTACTGTACCAGAATCCCACGCCCAGAGAGCCATACAACTTAACGAAAACTGTAGTTCTTGCTGGGGGCGTCAGTCCCGGCCGAATTATTATATTTTATAAGAGCAACTTGCCACGCGGATTCATGACTCGCAGCCGGCGGAAGCGACTGGTTACGCCTGTGTATTATCGTCAGCATTAATGAATACATGCAAGTTATATGCGGATGTGCACCGCCCAATTATTCCCAGCAGCAGCCAGCGGGGTGCGTTTGACCAACAATCCAGCAAGTCCGCTCCCTGCCTGACCGACCAGCAATGCCCTAGGCAGATCGGAATTAAGGCGAAGTATCGACCTGAGAATGGGGCCCTATCAACGACTGGGTTGGTTTCCAACGCCGGCTTCGTGCCTCCCCAAGCCCCCGAGAGCTAGGGGCCAAGGGGACCACCAGGGCGAGCGAAGACTCCATAATTATGTCCCAGAATAATCGGCAAATAAAAGGAAAATAAAACAAAAATCAGTAAACAATCGTCGATTTCCGCCTCAACTCTATATAAAGCCGAAGCCCCCTTCCGCTCGGCTTTCTTGCCATTGCTGCTTTTCCACTGCTCTTTGACATAGCTCTTTTTCACTTCTGCGCCGCCTCTCTTCCTTTCTATAACTTTTGCCTACTACATACTTTCCTTTAATCCTTCTCCATCTTACTACTAGACTCTATCCTTTCTGAAAGATACCCTCTGTTCTCGCCCTAGTTGGCCCAATAAATACTTCTGCTTCACCAATCCCTTTCTAATTTCGTCCGCCTTCGACTCGACTCTCTATAAAACCCCGGCCGTCTAGTATCGCTGCTTTGGAATTGATTGATCGGCTTGAGATATATCCCCCTGCCGACCTCGTTCCAACAACTCAATTGCGACTGTCTCCAGCCGCCTCATTGCCTCCATTTTCTACCTGAGCCGGAATTACTCACGCCTTTTTCCAAAAAAAAATGTACTCTTGCGCAAATTACTCCCGTGGCTGCCGGGGCCGCGTGAACACCCCAGGAGGGAAATGCGCTACCTGTGTTGTATGTAGATGAAGGCAAAAAACTTTTCTCGCGAAAAGCTTGTATACTAACCCTCCCCCCTCAGGCATCAAATCTTCGTCGTCCAGCTTCGACTTCGCCTTTCTCTCCCCTGCGCGGACAGGCAAACTACAGACGCGCCTGGGACATTGAGAGACCCGCAAACCTCAACGAACAGAGATTTTAAACCGATTTCCTAAAAATGAGAACTACATATCAAGTTGGGCTCGATGCTCGACTTTTATGTCACCTTCCCATCCGTCTCTCCTTCTCCCGGCAAATCCATCCGAGGAAAAAAAACAAAAAAGAAAAAGAAACCCCCAAAACATAGTCCAGGAGACTAATTAACAAAAAACTATGATCATACGGAAAAAAACAAAATGAAGAAAGACCAAAAGAGACGTGGAACGTACAGGGATCTATCCAAACTACGCATCCCCATTTCTATTCTCCCCCTTTCCCTTCTCTGAAAATTATATTATTTTTCAGGTTTTGGTATTCCGCAGACACTGTTCAGGGCAGGCCTATTTCCGTCACCTTTTTTTTTTTTATTTCCCCCTCCTTTAATCTATTTCATTTTCCATTGTACCACGCGTTGCTTTGTTCACTACCCCCTTCTTTGCAAATTTCCTTTGTCCTCTGCTGCCTTTCCGTTGGCACCCTCTCTCGTGACTAATTTCCCTTATACATCATATAACCGTTTTGTATTTTCATCGCATTTGGAGGTATTCTGCTCATTTTAGGTCTACACAGACAAAAAATATTCAAGCGACGGCGTTATCTTTCTTTTTTCTCCCTCCCCTTTCCCCATCCCTCCAGAGTCCTTTTACCATTTTGGCTTCTGATGTAACTGTTTCATGTACGCTCGCTCGGTATACACTGCCACATTGATCACTCATCATCCACCTTGCCCTTACAAACTACTCCCTGCTCGACTGCACATATAATAATACTACTTATTCCAAGTTTATCCGAGAAAGGGACTATATTTTCTTTTAGTTAATTGTTCCCTGCATAACCCTTTTTATTTTTAAACCTGAATACACCCAGTGCTGTTCGTGTCTGGTAAAAAAAAAAATTAAAAAAAAATTGCCAACAGAATATCCGACCCAACGATTATCCTAAGAAAAAGCAAAGAGAGCCCATATCCCTGTCTAGCGCGAAATCTAAAAAGCTAAAGTTGCACACTAATTCTAGTCTGAAACAGAAGGTTACTTTGAAGAATCTTTGCGACCATGAGTGCGACACGCATAATATTTCTCCTCGCCTCTCTTTTTTTTCCCTCTCTGCTCTCTGCTCTCTCCAGAATGAACGAATCAGGAAACTGGGAAACAGGACTCCATAAAATAAAAAAGGAACTAAATCAGGGGGTGGCAAAAAAAAATATGCCAGAGAGTGAACCCGCTGCAAAATTCATCCTTACAAGGGGGAAAAAAAGTAATAATATTCAACAGACTCGCCTGGGATAAAAAAACTCTTCTGTACGTCTTCTTTCTCACCTTCTTCGTATTTCCACAGTCGCGGATTGGTTTTAGCCCGGGATTTTATTGGGGCTCTCGTTTGGCCCCCTGAAATCGACCATGGGCGCCGCTGCTGTTGGGCAGAAATGGAAACGGGGGAAAATGGCAGGGTTGGAAAAGGAGAATGATAGCCGGACAATTTTTTTTTTTTTTACTTGGAAATAGAAAGGGTGAGATTCGGTTCTTTATCCATTCATCGTCGTTTTTCTGGATGGTTATATGCAGGTTATCATGATGAGGCCTGAGACGCTCTGGAGTTGAAGTGTATATTGTCTTTGTTGAGACACATGTATGTAGTTTTTGCATATTTGCGAGTCGCCTTTCTCCTGTAAATTTGAAGCTGCGCACCCCTTTCAAAGGGCGCATCAAGACTAACTACGCATTATTTACCGTGATGACATATATGGCGCTGCACATCATGCAAATCAACAAGCCGGATAATTCTTCCCCTTAATCATCCAGCGCCGGAGCTAGGAGATCCCTTTCTGCAAGCTTCAGAGCGAAAGAGTGATTGAAAAAAAAAAAAGAAATATATTTTCTTTCCTTATTTTTGAAAACTTGCTCTGGTATTATTATTTTGCTTCCCGCGCCAGAAAGATAAAAACCCAAATCTCAAATACAATAAAAAGCAAAGAAAAGGGGGAAAAAACGGTCCCTCCGCAAATCGCGAAAGCGGCCGTGGAAAACAAAACAACTCACAGCAACTATGACATAGCCAGGTTCAGATCTCTGAACCACTTCTCCCAAGCCCTCCAAGCCAAGCCCATTTGCTGCTTTCCGCTTAAAAGTGGGTTTCGTGGTATGCAAGATGACCTGACTGACAGGCCCAAATGCCCCACTAACCTTTCTCCTGCTGCTCTCTCTCTCTCTCTCTCTCTCTCTCTCTCGCCTTTAACTCCCCATCCCCCCGCCAATCGGCCCCTTTCAACGTTGGCTTCAGGCTGGCCATGTGGTCGGGTAGCGAAGGAACGGCAAGCCCAAGGTGTG